>JBBPFK010000165.1:0-99512 GCA_037975005.1 Platalea minor
AGTAAAAATTTTGATAAAAGTTTTGGAGAATTAAAAATAATTTTGTAACTTTGCATAAATAAATAAAGAAAAGGTTATTAACCTAACATTAGTAACCTTTCAAGGCCATGTAACTCAGTTGGTTAGAGTAGCAAACTCATAATTTGAAAGTCGTAGGTTCGATCCCTACCTTGGCCACTAAAAAATTAAATAATATAAAGTATGACATTTAAACAGTATCAAGAAGACGCATACAGAACATGCGCACAATTAGGAGATCTTAGATTAGACTTATCTCATATGGTATTAGGAATTACTTCTGAATTTGAAGAATTTGCAAAAGCAGTTGATAATGAAGATGAAGTTAATATCAAAGAAGAATTAGCTGATATGTTTTGGTATGTTGCAAACTATTGTAATTTTAGATCATTCGATCTTACTGAAATAGTTGGTGAATATCCAGATGAATTATCTTTTGAACAAGAACAATGGGAATCTCATTTCGTAGCATTGGATGTTTATGTTTCTCAATTGAGCGATCAAGTAAAGAAATTTATGGCTTATGGTAAACCATTAGATCAAGCAATAGAAAAAAGAGCATTGGAGGGGATCATTTATGCAATCAGTCTTGAAGGATATGAAGTTGATTTCTCTTTTGACATAGATCTTCAAAAAAATATAGACAAATTAAAAGTAAGATATCCAGAAAAATTCACAAACGAAAACGCTATGAATAGAGATCTTGATACTGAAAGAAAAGTATTAACTGGAGAAACAACAGAAGGATAATGAATATACAGGAACTTAAAAGTAGACCAAGCCCATCGCAATATAGTATAGAGGAATGTTGCTTTGTAGTTGAACAGTATATAAAAAAAATGAGGAATGTAGATGTAAAGATAAATATTTATAAGAATTTGGATATGACTCAAATGAATCACCCAGTAATTAGAATAATGTTATCACAACAATTACAAATGTTGAACAACGCTTTTTTAGAAGCAATTGAAAAAGTATAGTATGACTTTAGAAGAAACTAATAAAAGAATAGTAGAAGAGATGGATAGAATAAAAAATATCCTACTTGAAAAAAATACAATATACGGAAACAGTCTTCACAATCCGATTGGTGTATTCCAGAAAAACAAAATGGAAGGATTACTTGGAAGAATTGATGACAAGTTGAATAGAATAAAAACAGTAGGACTGAATAATGATACAGAAGATTCATTAGATGATTTGATAGGATATCAAATTCACTTATTGATAATGACTAAAGATTTAAAGAATGATATTAAAGACTAAAATGCAATTCGAAGAGGAATCTACGAAAGGAATGTCAAAAGAAGACAAGGAAATATACGAAGCTAAGAAAGCAGTATTAGGTGATGATTTTGATCATGATGAAGAATATGACAAAGTAGAAAAAAATGTTATAATTGATACAGATCATGATCACCTTTATATTGAAGACGAAGATGGTTATATTATAATGAGAAATTTACTACAATCTGATATTTATCCTTTGGATAACGGATCTGTAGGTAGCTTTTATTCTCAGATTACTTACAAAGGTAATTTAGATGAGATATATGCAATATTGATTAAAGAAAAAGAAAATAAATAAAAACAAAAAAAGATTATATTATGGGAGCAAGAAATCCAGAAAACAACACAAACAAGACTTTTAAATTTTATAGCTTAAAAGCAAAAGTAGATGAAAAGAATGAACCTTTTTTCTCACTTACAGAGAAAGTAGATGACGCCTGGAAACAGACAGGAAAATTCAATGAAATGTTTGGTAATATTACAAAAGCGGAAATCATAACAAAAGAATTCAAAAATGAAACTATTAAATTATTTAGATTACATTTTGTTGATGAGAATGAGGTATCTTTTGTAGATATGAGTCACAATGGGATTACATATAATATTATCAGTTCATTATGTTCAGACTTCGATGCTGATGGTACGTTTATTCTTAGAGTATATAAAACAGAATCAGAATCAGCAGATGGTAGAGTTTTTCATAACGGAAAAGCTTTCTTATCAGTAAACGGTGAATCACTTAGTTGGGGTGTAGATATGAAAACAGCACCTAGGGCTAAAGTTGTAGAAAAATCTCCAGGTGTACCTTTAGTTGTAAATGGAACAACCATTACTGATAAGGACGAAATGAGAGCATTCTGGGAAGATAAATTCAACACTATTGTTGTTCCTAAGTTTGGAGGTGCAATTTCAGAGAAACAAGCTAAAGAAGCTGAACCAAAAAACGAACCAGAAACAAATGAAATCGATGATTTGCCATTCTAAAATTATAAGTCATGAAATGGACAAAACAAGACGAAGAGTTAGCAAAAATAGAGTATCTGTCAATGATAGATACTCTTAAAAATACTGACGAATTCAATGGTGAGTGGAAAGGTAAATGGGATTCATTCGAAAAGGAAACATTCGGAGGTAGAAAAGCAATTATAAAAGGAGACAAAGAAAAGTACATGAATTATTGGATTGAGAACCAAAAAATAATTAATGATAACGATTGGGATAAAATTAACAATTTAAATGATGAGCATTTTTGATAATGAAACATATCTGAATAGTAAATATTCTTTTTTAGATAAATATGTTTCGATAATGTACAGAGGGTTTTGGACTCCTGCAAAATATGAAAAACTAATACATGAGGTAGATGCACCTCATTTTCACAACATTATGGCTGATGTTGATAAAGAAGTTGTAAGACGATGTATCTTAGCTATTGCAATGGTAGAAGATAAAGTAAAATCGTTTTGGTCAACTTTACACACAGAATTGCCACAAACTGTAATAAGTGATATAGGTGCCTTATTCGGAATGAGTGAAACAACACATAGAAGATCATATCATTCTCTTGCCGAAGAGATTGGTGTAGATGTAACAGATGTTGATAAACATGAAGTATTGAGAGATAGATTGAGCTATCTTAACAAACATCTAGAGAAAGATCCAAAAGTAATTGGAAAAAAACGAACATTAAAAAAACTGATATTGTTTACATCTCTTGTTGAAAGAGGTAGTTTGTTTACTCAGTTTTATATATTGATGAGTTATGCCAAGAACAACAAAGGTTTAAAAACAATATCTTCTTTACAACAATCAACCGCAACAGAAGAAATAGTACATTATTCTTTCGGTATGGATGTCATAAATATAATCAAAGAAGAACATCCTCAATTATGGGAAGAGTACTTAATAGAACTTATTGAAAAAAATCTAATCATGGCTTATGAGACCGAACTTAGATTGATTGATTGGTTTTTTGAACAAGGAGTTCCAGATCACTTGACAAAAGAAGAAGTTGTAAATTTCTTGAATTATAATTTCAATATTATAGCTAAAGATTTAGAACTTGATCTAGAATTCAAATATGATGCTGATTTATACAATGAAAAAAGCGAATGGATGCTTTTAAAGTTACATTCAACAGAACCTGATTTCTTTGATAATAGTGTTGGTGGTTATGCATCGGAAGATGAAGAAGTAGATATAGAAACCTTTCAATTTTAATTAGTATGTTTGGAAAAGAGCAAATTGAATTTTTAAAAAATAAAAACTATCTTAAAGATGGTGAAACTCTACAGGATAGAGTAAATGATATAATAAAAGTAGTAAAGAAATACGAAGAAAGATATTCAGAAGGGTTGGGCGACAGAATAGAAAGTTATATACTGAAACAAATATTCAGTTTATCTACTCCCCAACTAGCAAACTTGGGTAGAGAGTCTAGAAAGAATACTACAGATCT
This sequence comes from Platalea minor, assembly GCA_037975005.1. Classification (NCBI taxonomy): domain Eukaryota; kingdom Metazoa; phylum Chordata; class Aves; order Pelecaniformes; family Threskiornithidae; genus Platalea; species Platalea minor. The sequence goes on from JBBPFK010000165.1 coordinate 3,767, forward strand.
TCCTTGTTCTTGTAACATTATAACAGTTCCTAATAGTATTAGTGGTATATACTACTCTATTGGTGAGACAGCAATGTTATCTAAACTTGGTGCTGGTGTTGGAGCAGATTTCTCAGGGGTCATAGACAAAGGAACTTATCTTGATGAAGGTTTCTATTCAAACTCTAAATTGGATTGGATGGAAGACCTTGTAAGAGCTTCTCAGAAAGTTAGTCAAGGTGCAACTAGAAGAGGTTATGCAGTTCCGTTTATATCTATAGAAGATTCTGAGTTTTTCGATGTATTAAAAAGATCACATAAAACTAATCCAGATAAAACAGATCCGTTTGTTGATAATAATGTTGGTGTTATTTTACCAAAAGGATTTAGATCTAAAGTTAGAGGTGGTGATAAAGAATCACAAAAAAGATTCTTAGAAGTACTTAAACTTAGACAGGCTGATGGAAAAATTTATTTACTAGATGAAGATAACTGCAATATAAATCAATCTCCAGTATATGCTAAATTAGGTCATTCGGTTTCATCTACTAATATTTGTACTGAGGTTCTTACACCGAAATATGATGATAAAACTTTTTCTTGTGTAATCGCTTCTTTAAATTTAGTACATTGGGATGAAATAAAAGCTGATCCGCAAATTATAAAAGACTGTTATATGTTCTTAGATATTGTTGTTGAAGAATATATCAATATTACTAACGGAATTCCTTTTATGGAAAAAGCTAGAAGATCAGCAATAGAAAAAAGAGATATTGGACTTGGTACATTAGGATTCCATGAGTATATACAATCTAAAGGTTGTGCTTTTGGCGATTTAAAAAGTAGAAGACTGAATATTGAGATCTACAAAACAATTAGAGATCTTGGTGAAGAAGTAACAGTAGAAATGGCAGAGAAACTAGGAAGTCCTAAAATGTGTAAAGAAGCAGGACTAGTTAGACGTAATGTATCACTTATGATGGTTGCTCCTAATAAATCTACATCTTTTATTTGTGGTAATACTTCGTTGGGTATCGAACCTTTCAAGAGTAATTATTTTATAAAAGCTTTGGCAGGTATTCAATCAGTATTCAAGAATAAATATTTAGAAAAAGTATTGGAAGAGAAAAATTTAAATCTTCCTGAAATTTGGGAATCTATTATGAATCATTTGGGTTCTGTACAGCATTTAAATTTCTTGAGTGAAGATGAAAAGAATATGTTTAAAACATCATCTGAAATTTCACCTAAAGATATTCTAGATTTAGCTGCTGATAGACAAGTTTATATTGACATGGCACAAAGTATTAATCTATTTAATAGACCTAATTATACTTTGAAGGACATCTATGATATGCATATGTATGCGTTTGATAGAGGTATCAAGACTTTATATTATTTTTATCCGCAGGCTCATGCGGCTCTAGAACAAGAGGGGGAGAAATGGGACACGTGTACAACTTGTGCCGATTAAATTTAAAATAATAATATCATGCCTAATAAAAAGTATGGAAAGAGTAGCGCAGACTACTATAAAGAAAATCCAGAATCTCATCGTAAGAAATTACAAAAACAGCGTGAGATTAACAAGAGACCAGAAGAAGTCCAAAAAAGATCGGAACTGATAAAGAAAAACAGAGAAGCTGATAAGAAAGGGGTAAACAGAACTGGTAAAGACTACGATCATGGATCAAAAAGATACATAGCTAGTAGTACAAACAGAGGTAAAAAATCTGGTACACCTGGTGATAAAAGAGCCAGAGGGGGTAAAAAATAAATATTGAAAATCAATTAGTTACAAAAAACTTTAATTTTAATATCAAAATATTTGTATATTCCAATTATTGTTTATATATTTGCACTATAATTAATAATAAAAATGAGAAATTTAAATTCATATAGCGATCTTTTATGTTCTGCGCCTAGCGAGGTGGAGAGAGGGACGTATATGTCTTTGAATTGCAAAAATAGTCTTTTTGTTTACTAAAATGATATTTATTTAAAATTCAAAAAATTAAATCCCTCTAGAAGTATAAAAGCTCTAGAGGGATTTTTTTATTCGAGATTCAGACTCAAGGTGGGTCACCTAGTTTGGGACTAGGGTATTAGGGGGGTTCGATTCCCTCAATCTCGACAAATGCTCTATTCATCTAGTGGTTAGGATGTAAGATTTTCAGTCTTATCACGAGAGTTCGATTCTCTCATAGAGTACAAATTGGAATATAGGTCAAACGGTTAAGATATCTCCCTGTCACGGAGTTTGGAGCGGGTTCGACTCCCGTATATTCCGCATATCGAGGTATGTTCCACACAGTAGTCTGTAAAACTATGGTTGTAAAATAGGTGTGGTGGTTCAACGGATGGTTCAATTCCTTCATATCTCACAAATGCACATATAGGCGAGTGGTTAGCCAGCAGTCTGCAAAACTGTTCACGTTGGTTCGAATCCAACTATGTGCTCAAAATCGGGGGTACATGTACCAAGGCAAGGCGAAGGAGGTTTGCACCTTTCTTGAGATGGGTTCGATACCCATTATCTCCACAAAATATTAGTAATATGGGAAATATAATATGTCCTAATTGTGGTGGGACAAATGCGTTTGACGTAATTCATGGTATATATTGTCACGATTGTCCTTTGGATGATAATGATGATACTTTCTTTATAGAAATTGAAGAAGAATTAATAGATTATGAAGATGAATAAATAATGATTGCAGGAATGATGGAATTAGGTAGTCATGACAGGTTTAAGCCCTGTTGTCCAGTAATGGGCGTGTGGGTTCGATCCCCACTTCCTGTACAAATCACCCGAATACGCTAACTGGCAGTGCGGACAGTCTTAGGAACTGTTGGTTGTGAGTTCGAATCTCACTTTGGGTACAAATAAAGATTATATATTGGCGAAATTGGTAGACGCTTAGATTTATACGAGGGTAGGTTGTATACCATGAATTACAATACTAAATGAATAGGAGTTAGTCTTTTATAATTCAATACAGGTTCGAGTCCTGTATATATAATCTTTTAATTTGGAAGTATCGCATAACGGTATTGCAGTAGTCTTGAAAACTACGGTCTTATAGGCATGGGGGTTCGAATCCCTCTACTTCCGCTAATAGAGAATTAAGCATAATTGGTGTTGCAGCGGTCTGCTAAACCGTACTCGTTAATTCGGGTTGCAGGTTCGAGTCCTGTATTCTCTGCAAGTTTTCTTACTGAAAATCAAAAAGTTAAGAAAAAACTTTAATTTTAATATTAAAATATTTGGTAAATCCAAAAAAAGTTTTTATCTTTGTACTACAAATTGCGAATTAGAGCAGAAGGTTAGCTCGCCAGGCTCATAACCTGGAGGTCATCGGTTCGAATCCGATATTCGCTACAAATTATATGAAATAAAATGACAACAACGAATAGACATATCAACTTTAAAAATACATGGGGAGGTCAGATCTCTATGGAGGGTAGATTATGTTTATTTGATTATGATGGAATTTAGGTTTGTAAATTAGTACTCATATTAAATGATTTTTTTGATACCCTCTTTCGGAAACGATGGAGGGTTTTTTGTTTCAGTTAATTAAAATATTGGGAGTGTAGCTCAGTGGTAGAGCAGTGACCTGTTAAGTCATTGGTCGGGGGTTCGAACCCCTCCACTCCCGCAAAATAGAGATATCGTTCAATGGATAGGACAGTTGCCTTCTAAGCAATCAATATGAGTTCGAATCTCATTATCTCTTCAAAATACAAGGATGGTGTAATGGTAACATCTCGGTCTCCAAAACCGTAAGCTGTAGGTTCGAATCCTACTCTTTGTGCAAATTCTCTCATAACTCAATTGGCTAGAGTACCGTGCTTTTAACACGGGAGTTGGAAGTTCGAGTCTTCCTGGGAGAACAAAATGCTGAATTAGTTTAGTTGGTAAAATATTGGATTTGTAACCCGAAGTCAAGAGATCGTTCCTCTTATTCAGCTCAAAAAAAATAAAAAAATATTTGCATATATAAAAAATACATTATATCTTTGCAAAATATTCAGACTTATGGTGTAATTGGCAACACTACTGATTTTGGTTCAGTCGTTTAAGGTTCGAGTCCTTGTAAGTCTACAAATGGATTGATAGCTCAGTTGGTAGAGCGAGAGATTGAAGATCTCTGCGTCGGGGGTTCGAACCCCTCTCTTTCCACAATTATTCACATAGCTCAGTTTGGTTAGAGCACTTGACTGATACTCAAGATGTCACAGGTTCAAATCCTGTTGTGAATACAATAAGCGGGTATCGCATAGCGGCCTATTGCACCTGACTTCCAATCAGGAATAACGTGGGTTCGAATCCCACTACCCGCTCCAAATATGTTAGTAATGGAAACAAAAATTAGAAATGACTACAAGCAGTCCATCATAAATAAGGATGTGGACAGCAAGTTAACACTATCTCTATTAATAAACGAGATAGACAAACTGAAAAAAGAAGTAAATAGAGATGTAAGTGATGATGAAATTCTAGCACTGGTAATGAAAGAGATCAAAAAGAGAAATCAGTCAATTGATGCTTATGAAAAAGCATCTAGAAAAGATCTCTTAGATAAAGAAAATCGAGAATTGGTTATCTTAACATCTTACACTCCTGAACCATTATCAGAAGAATCGATTTTAAGCTTGATTAGAGAGCAAATAAACAACAATCCTGGTATTCATGAGGGTAAGTTATTCGGATTAATAAATAAAGCCTGTAAAGGCTTAAATAAAGCCGACCAAATAAAACAATTAATAGCGCAGTCTAAGTAACTGCGTAAATGGCGATAATAGTGTAGAGGTAACACGACTGTGTGTGAAACAGTTATCCAGGGTTCGAATCCCGTTATTGCCCAAAGTTTAACAAAAGTTTAACATTTATAATTTGCATTGATCTAATATTTGTTATATCTTTGCATAACAATAATGGGGAATGCAAGCGCACATATTGTGTACACGATATGGATAGTTTCAATTACTATATTCTCCGCAAAGTTTAGAAGGAAGAGTAGTCAATAAAGCTGGGAGCACAGTGACTCAAGGATTCACACTAAGTACAAAGCTCTAATGGTGTGAGAAGCGGAAGCGAGATCTCCGATAAATATTGACTCTAAACATTTGGTTTTATAGTTCAGCGGTAGAACAGTAGTCTCTAAAACTATATGTGGTGGGTTCGAATCCCACTAAAACCACAAATTAGTAATTATATGGGTAGAACCGAAAAAGTAAAGATCGCTGTTTGGATCATAGTAATGGCTGTTGTAACAGCAGCATCTATTTGGGTAAAGAACAAAGGAATTTATTTATGGTAAGAGAAGAAGATGATAATGTAGTTCCAGTAGCTGCGATTATACTTTTGACTTCATTCATAATAATGTTCATTGTTGGGATGATTTTTAATATCATTGATGAAACCCCCGACAACACTAGAGTGGAAACGAATAAAAAATGCAATCATATATTATATTATAAGTATTGCAGATATTGTAAAGAAACTAAAATAAAATAGTATGACAAAAACAAACATTTAGACAGGTGATGAGTTTGTTACAATCATTGTAAGAGATGATTTAACTCAAGGCTACAAAGTAGTACAATCTGCACACGCATTGGCTGATTTTGCAGTCAAATTTGAAAGTGAATTTAAAAAATGGCAACAAGGAAGTAATTACCTCTGTTGTCTTGAAGCAACAACTGATAAAATTGAAAGGATTATATCGAAGCTTGATAGTCTAGACATAAAATATCAAGAATTTAGAGAGCCAGACATTGGTAATCAAATAACATCAGTAGCTATAGAAGCTATTTCAAGACAACAACATAGAAAATTATTTAGAAACTTAAAATTGACATTATCATGAGAAAATTTGAAACAATCAGACAAGAAATTAAAAAATTATCAGAGGAACAAAAATATTATAAGCCTTTGAGAAAACCATCAGTAGCACTTTTAGATCCGAAATTTGACAAATCTTTAAGCGCTTCACGTGAAGTTCAACACAATAAATATGTATTGAGACATTTATTTCAAGCATATGCTATCTTACGTGGAAAAGATAGACCAGTTGTGAAAAAACCGAGCCTTTACAATGGTGTAATAATTAACGAATCATTAGTTAACGAATTGGTAGAGAAATTTAAACCTTCTTTAGTCGAAAATTAACAAACTTTAACATTTAACTTGACCTTACTACTTGCGTGGTAAGGTTTTTTTGTGTATTTTTGCATTATAAAATTCAAGAATAATGAAATTACTATTTTTAGACGATCTTAGAGATCCACACATGGCATCAACTTATACTAACAAAACTATTTATGTAGATCATAAATGGGATGTAGTTAGAAATTTTGACGAGTTTACATCTTATATTAAAACAAATGGACTTCCAGATGTAGTATCATTTGATCACGATTTGGCAGATGAACATTATGTTCCATCAGAATACTGGAGTGATTATGATCTATCAAAAGAATACCAAGATTCTCAGTCATATAGAGAGAAGACTGGAAATGATTGTGCAAAATGGATGGTAGACTATTGTAAATTGTATAACCTTGATCTACCTAAGTGGTATATTCATTCAATGAATCCAGTTGGAGCAGATTATATTAAAAAAACACTTGCTGATTATGAAAGTTAAATTAAAACAACTGAAAATAGATGAAAAAGCTGATTCTGCAATTCATCTTGGCATTAATGATGATATAATTCCTTTTGATTACTTCAAAGGTATATATAATATCGAAGGTGTAGTATTTTCACATACACCTTATCCAGAAAAAGATGATGCAGTATTTATGATTGGACTAGAAAAAGACAGAGAAGTAATCTTGATTGATAATACTTCATATAATTATGTAACAAAAGAAGATATTGAATCAAATGATGAATGGTACATAATTTGCAGATCAATAGATGATCTAGATAGAATTAGAGTATATAGTTCGTATAAAGATTTACATGAAAGAGTATTATAAAGATATTATGCTGGTGAAACTGGATTGATAGAAGAATCGGAAAAAATCTATAATGATGCTGGAGAATATATGATAGAAAAAATATCATTCCATCCAAAAAGATATTATCCACACATAATGTCAGATCTAGCAGATGCCGTTCACTTTATACACAAATATGATCCAACTCTTTGGGAAGATAGAGAAGAAATGACATTATTTGTGAATAAAGAAATATATGATAAAATATTATCTTTTAGTGACCCTAAATCAATAGAAGAACATATATTTATTATCATGGGAATAGGTATGAAGATAACTATAAAAATACAAGAAGATTTAGAATATTTCATACTGAAAAAAACAGCAGATGTTTAAAGTGATTATAGCTGGTAGCAGAGAATTCAGAAATTACGAATTTTTAAAAAGAAAATGTGACAAAGCTTTGAGTCAAATCAAAGATGACATCGTAATAATTTCTGGATGTGCGAAAGGAGCCTATAGTCTTGGAGAAAAATATGCTCAAGAGCGTGGATATTACCTTATGGAATGTCCAGCTCCTTGGGGTGATGTCGAAGGCAAACCAGAAAAACAACTAAAAATTAACTCCAGAGGAGAACAATACTGGACATTAGCAGGATTATATCGTAATCAGTTGATGGCAGAAGAAGCAGATGCTCTTATTGCGTTTGATATGGGTACACCAGGTACTAAAGACATGATAAAAAGAGCAGAAAAACAAAAAATTAAAATAAAAGTATATGAGTGTAGCTAAAGAAAGAGAGTTTGGATTATTATTTGATCAAGATAAAGTTGTGTATAGCAATGCACATCAGGATATGAAAGAACATTGGGATGTTCAGGTAGATGGAGTTAAATTTGATGTTAAAGCAATGAAGCGAATATCTAGATCAGATTCAAGTCCAACTAACCTATACAACTTTCTTGAACTAAAAAATGTAAGAGGTAATCCTGGGTGGTTATATGGTAAAGCAGATGCGGTAGCATTTGAGACTGAAAACAAATGGATCTTGGTAAAGCTAAAAGATCTACAAGAACTTGCAGCAAGAAAAGTTCAAAAAATATATGTAAAAAAATCAAAAGACAGTTTATATAAGTTATACAGAAGATTTGAAAGATTGGATCTTGTTACTATGGTTCATTCTATGGATCTTGTAGAAATATCTTATGATATTATTTGCAAGAAATAAAAATAAATCGTAACTTTGTAAAAATTATTAGTATGATGACGAACAAAAAAAATTATATATATGACTTAGAAACATACCCAAACTTCTTTTGCGGTGTGTTTAAATGTAAAGATGAAGATATAGTATTTGAGATTAGCGCTAGAGTAAATGATTATGATATGATGTGCGATTTTTACGAAAACGAAATTAAATATGCAATAGGATTTAATAACGTAAAGTTCGATTCACAGATTATGCAGTATTTAATTAATAACAGACAACAGTTCAACCAAATGCAAGGATCGCAACTAGTAAAACTAATCTTTGATTTTGCTCAGTCGGTTATCCAAAAATCTAGAGACAAAGAGTTTCTTCCGTTTGCAGAGTGGAACACAACAGTACCTCAAATCGATTTATATGCTATCAATCACTATAATAATAAAGCTCGTATCACAAGTCTTAAATGGATTGAATTTAGTATTAATCACGACAGAGTACAAGACTTACCTTACAAGTTCGACCGTAACCTTAGACTAGAACAGTTTGACCATGTAATAGACTATTGTAAAAATGACGTTAGAGCAACTAGAAACTTTGCAGAGAAGTGTATGGATCTTATCAAACTTCGTATATCTCAAGACAAACAATATCCAGAGTTAAGACTTCGTAACAAACCAGATAGTTCGGTCGGTGAAACTCTGTTCTTACACTTCATGTCAGAATCGATGGGTATAGACAAAAAAGTTCTGAAACAAATGAGAACTGAAAGAGAATCAATGCCTATCAAAGATATCTTGTTGCCTTATATTAATTTCAAAACAGAAGAGTTCAATCTTATTCATAATTGGTACAAAAACTCTATGTCAGGAAATTTAGAACAATCAGTTTGGTATGGTGGTATTGAGTATGTGTTTGGTGAAGGTGGTATTCACGCAAGCTGGGAAAACAAAATATTTGAAGCGGATGAAGATTTTGAAATTATAGATATTGATGTTGCTTCGTTTTATCCAAACTTGGCAATCGTTAATAACTTTAGACCAGAACACTTAGGAGATTCGTTTATGTCAGTATACAAGAACTTATACGAAGAACGTAAAAAATATCCAAAAGGAAGTGTAGAGAATATGTCATACAAAATTATCTTGAATGGATCATATGGTAAGTTTGGTGATAAACATAGTTTCTTATATGACAAAAAAGTAATGACCCAGATTTGTATCAATGGTCAGTTATTAATTGCAATGCTTTGTGAGAGATTATCATTTATTGAAGATGTTACAATCATCCAGGCTAATACAGATGGTGTGACTATCAAAGTAAAAAGAAAAGATAGACCTAAAGTAGAAGCAATTTGTAAAAAGTGGGAGAAGATGACAAGTCTTGAACTAGAATACGCAGATTATAGAAAAATGGTAATTAACAATGTTAATAACTATATGGCACAAACAACTGATGGCAAAATCAAAGATAAAGGAGCAGCTTATATCGTCAATCCAGATTTCCACAAAAACAAATCTCAGCGTATTGTACAGATAGCTTTAAGAAGATACTTCTTCGAAGGTATACCTATTAGAGAAACAATAGAAAACCACCTTACAACAAAAGAAAAAGGTTGTGAGTATGATAAGAAGAAAGATAAATATGGAGTACCATTCTATGGAATCTATGACTTCTGTATAGGACGTAAAGTACAATGGAACCAACAGTTTGTTATTATCAAAGGTATGGAAGAAACTGACATAGGTCAAAAGGTTGTAAGATACTATATGACCAAGCAGAAATCAATGATGATGAAAAAGTACAATGATGGTAGAAAAGAAGCAGTCAACAAAGGTTATAATACAAAACTTTTCCAGAACTTTGTAGAAGAAGATTATGACATTGACTATGAATATTATATTAACGAATGTTATAAGATTACTACACCTTTCGAGGGGGGTAATCCAAAAACAGGAAAACAATTAAGCTTATTTGAATAATGGAAAGAAAAAAACAAGTACTAAAATTCCTGAGTATGTTAAGAAACTCAGATGAACTGATACCTAAGATATATTTGAAAGGTAGTTGTTATAAATTGTGTTTAATACTAGTGGAGTTATTTGATGGTGCAGTACCATATTACTCTACAATAGACGGTCACTGGATAACTAAGATCGACGGAAATTATTTTGACATTATGGGTCAGATATCTCAACGTTTCGTAGATAATAAAAAATACGAATGTGATCTTGAACCAAGAGTGTACCAATCAGCCAACATACATACATATAGTAATCAGTTGGGTTGTCCGTATAATAAATATATAAATACATCATCAGAATGCAGTTAATAAAGAAGAAGTTTTTAAATATCCCCCTACCAATTTATGATGGAGATTTAGTTGTAGGTTACAACATGGATATAAAAGAAATAGTCAGAAACATGAAATCTAAAAAGATTATCGAGGGGGATAAACAAGCCGAAGAAATTATAAAAGTATTCGACGATTTTAAATACTCATATCATGGTCTATGTTTTCAGAATGGTCGACAAGGTATAATCATAGTAAACGAACAAGACTCATTCGAAGAGTTCGTAAATACATTGACCCACGAAATCTTACACTATGTAATAGGAGTATTAGATCATATAAAAGTTAAATTAGGCAAGAAGTCAGAAGAAGCATACACATATCTTTATGGTTATCTATGTGGTAAAGTAATGTCCCAACTGATGATTGAAGAAGAAAAACCCATAAAATTAAACGATGACAGCACAAGAAGCAAGAAAAATAACAGACAGTCAAAAAATAACAAGAATCAGTCAGATAATACCACTAATAGAACAGAGGGTAAAGGACGGATTCGATGAACTGATTATACGAAATGACATACCCAATGAAACCTGGAAATATTTTTCTGAATGCGGGTATAACATGAGTGTAGCAAATTTAGGTGAAAGAGGAACAGATAATAACTTAGTAATAGTAATAAGATGGTAACAACGACAAATATGAGAAGTCATTGTAAAAGAATGACAACAGAAAAAGTATTAAAACTGCATAAAGATAAAATCGACGCAATAACTGATAGAATAAACAAAGAAGTAGAGAAAGGAAGTTATAGGCTAGTAGTATTAGATGGAGACTATCTAAATTACAGTTTTATAGATCCAATTATAGACTACTTCCAAGTAGTATATCACTTTACAGTTCGGGTTGGTGGATTAGCAGATGACTTTAAATACAAAATAGAATGGAATTATTAACTGATGTGGAGATTACAATAAACTATGCAAAAAAGAATAACATAGATATAGCAATAAAACAAACCATCGATAGAATATCCATATGCATACCATCAATGTATACTGCACTAGACTTCAATATAGAAGATAAATCATTCAGAGAAGTAAATAATAGTAACAAAGGATGGTTCGATGATTTTAAACATAGAGGACTATGGATAGAAGACTCTCAGAGGTTTCGATATTAAGAGGGTATGGCTATATAGTAGGGTTGTTGGGAAAAATAGATAAAAAGATATATAGAATTGTGTGTGAAAAAATAAATGAAAAGATCTATAGTAAAATTGGTGGTCTGTGTAAACACGCTACCTACTATATGAAAAGTACACCCCCAAATTTAAAAGTTTTTCCCCGTCCCCCCTATCGGCAATTTAGAAATTTAGTTTTGACTTTTAACCCTGTTTGGTTTTCCATTCAGGGGTTTTTTATTTTTTATTTACTACTCTACTACCTTACTACCTGTTATTATTGGTAATTACTATGCATGTACTAGCATGTTTCACGTGAAACATTTAACACTTTTTATTTATCAGTTATTTAGCTTGTTTAGTGGTTTTCTAAATTGCTTTTTCAAATTGCCTTATTTAGAATCATTCTAAATTGTTTTCGTTGGTAGTTTGGCATTATGTTTGCTTATATACTATTAACAAAGTTGATCTTTAACATTTACCGCCCTTATTTAAACTAAATCTAAATAGCGCCTTTTTTGGACTTCGGCACGCTTTTTGCTTTATATAGGTAGCAAGGGCAAGCCACCCAAAACCACGGTTAATTAGAACCTTTCTAAATAGCGCAAAGTTTGAAGTTTGGCATGGTAATTGCAATATATACATTATACAGGGAACTAAGCCCGCTTTATTTGGAATCATTCTAAATAACACAACTTTCAAAGTTTGGCACGGTTTTAGTAGTATATAAGATAACAAAGCCCAACGGGCAAGCGTAGGAGGTCTATTATAGAGCGACATAATTTAAAAATTCCTTAGGGTGGTATTTCGTACCTCGTGGGCTGCACACGTAAAAACGTAACTAAGGCACTATTTTTCAAATCGAAAAATTCGGGTACTAAGTGTGCCCAGTTGGCAAAGACCAACAACGATTTGAAATTTCAGTGGAAAAATTATGTCTAGTTGATAAGTTAATCAATTAATCAAATATATATCATTATGAAAGCATCTGATTTAGCCAATAAAATTTTGGCAATTGCTGAAAAGCAGACAAAAGCGAAAAACGTAAACGTGAAAATTTTCGTTACAGAAGACAAAGACAAAGACGTCTTAATTTATGCCGATAGCATAAAGCATGACCAATTGCAAATTGGTGGGTTCAATACCTTTAGAAAAAATGTTAACGTACTGACATCGTACTTTAACGGGGTGAATATCCAAGGACTACCTATGCGTATGGAAATAGGTGAATACAGCCTAAAGTTCACGGGGGGTAAATTCTCTGACAATACCAACAACTTATTTAACTCGTTGGTAGCTCGTAACGGTGGGTTTATGATGAAAAAGGAGATTGCTAAGGAGATTAAAGAGACCATCGTGGACAACTTTTTACCAGAAGGTTCTTCAATCCTACACTTCTTGAGCCTGTGTACTGCTGTAGAGGGTCTTACGTTGGACGTTATCAACGGAGCGGCTTCTCTTATTACTTACGATAGCGTTTCTAAAAAGCTTATAGCTAAGGACTTACCGAAGGCTGTTGAGACCAAAGAAACGAAGGCAGTTGAAGCGAAACCAAAAACTGAAAAAGCATAAGTTATGCAAACTTGGGAAGAAATCCGCCTGCATCAGAACTTAATTCGCACCTATAAAACATTAGGAAAAAATTCTGAAGTTACCGTTAATTTGCGCACAGCGGAATCTGAAAAGAATCGCAACTGCCAAAAAAATATCAAAGGTACGAAGCGTACTAACCGTAGGATTAAGATAGGCAAGAAAATTGAGCACTCTCTCGAAATCATTGTAGACCAAAAAAACAAAGCAATAGCGCACGAGACAACGAGTTATAGAGAAGTGAGAAACAGCCGAGAAAAATCCAGTGGCGCAAAAAGTTCAAACCGTAGACAAAACAGAAGAAAGGGAGCTAAATAAGCTCTCTTTTTTTATGCAGGCTTTTTTTCTTCCACACTCGACATCTCTTACAGGAGACGAGAGAAAGCATAAAATATATTATCATGGGAAAAACATATAGAAATCCTAAGACAAGTGAAAGTAAGTACAGATCTAATAAAGGATTAACGTACAAAGTTGACAAATTTGATGCGGAAGACCTACGTTCTGCCCGCAAACAAGAGAAAGCCAACGCAAAGAAAAGGTTCAATAAATATGGATCTTATTAAGAAATTGAAAAATCATTGCGAATAATGCTACACTGTTTCGGGGTGGTATTGTGAATAATGTAAAAAATTAGAATGTTAATATTGTTTGTGAGTGTACGGAGGGGTTTAATTACTTAATTGATAATTAACCTCTCTTTACTTTATGAATCGTATTGCAATTGTATTATAATTGTTAAAAGATATGCAACCCTGTTCGGGAGCGCATTGTGAAAAACGCAAAATATAAACAAACTGTAATAAATAAGCATCATGAAACCGATAGTAGTAACTACATGGATAAAACACATACACACAATAAATAACTACACAGTAATATACAACATAATCCTAAATTAATGTTAGGTGGCTTGGTTGGGTAGAAATTCGGGCAATTAATAGAGAGTATTTTAGTTGGTTTTTTTCAGTCAAATCATTGCAAAGTGCCTGATAGAGGGCGTTTTGAGGGAATGGTAAATTGAATTTTTACCCACCACCCCCACCACTCAACACTAATTTTGGATATAGTATCGCTTATATAATATTTGTAACAAATCTGAGCCAAATGATAACAATCATAATTTTATCACTAATACTTATAATGGCTACTCTTGGTAGTATTGTTTTTATTAGTTTATTCTGTAACTCTGCTATACTATGTATGAAGTCTAAAGATTATTTTTCTTCTTTTAGTTATATGTTTTTTATAGTAGCTGTATTATTTATTTATAGTATATTAATTCAAATGTTATATACTGCTTATTCAGTTGCGATTTTTTAAACATCATGGATAAAATAAACATCTTACAGAAAACAAAAGAAAAGAGTAAAATATTATTAGTTACTCTTGGAGATACATTATGCAATTGCTTATTTACAAATAGTGGTAAAGCAAGGATAGTAGAATATACTGGTTATAATAGTACAGAACCAACGATACAACCTGTAGACATTCTTCAAATCATGCCATTCGGAGAGAATAGATTAATAGTTGAAGTAATTAAACACGAAGACCTATGATAACCACCATAACTATTTTAGCATCATTGATACTGATCATTGTAGGCTTATTTACTTCAATGATTATATACTTCATCGGAGTAGAAGAAGAAGTACTACAATTATTCGATAAAGGAAAACATAAAATAAATAAGAGTGTACTGATATGGTTTGGTATATTCTTGATCTTATTATGGTCTTCCATATTGTTAGCAGTTTTTAACCTAATATTTTAAAGTTCCACAATCATGAAAAAATCATTGACATTTATATTGTTGACGCTTGCGATGATGCTATTGATAGTATCACCGAACGCAGGAGTTGTAGTCGATTTACTAAGATCAGGTAGCGAAAAAGCTATGTGGTTTATGGTTATAATTACGGCTTCAAGTGGTATAATATCATTTGCACTATGCAAGTTATTATACTTTAAAGAATAAATTTTTATTTTTAGATTATACCCGAGTCCGACTGAACTCTTAATCAGTCAACTGACCTTTTCGTCTAGTGGTCTAGGACAGCACTGGTTTTCTAAGTGCAGACGTGAGTTCGATTCTCGTACAGGTTACAAATTGATAAACAATGGCACATATAGATAGATTTCCAATAGGATCAAAGATAATATTCGATGCAGATGATGTTTTCATAAGTGGTTTAAACTATCGAAAACCATTGAATGGGAAGTATTATACAGTGGTTGCCTATAATGATAATGGAGTTCATTGTATTATTAGTGGAGTTACTGATGGACATAATAGTAGATCATCACGTGGTCATACGATTGACCATCTAGGTAATTCAATAGAAATATGTAGAAGATATGAAGATAAATGGAATTTAACAGACAGTGAGTTACGTAAATTTCATATCTATAATAAAAACGGAATAAATAACAAAGAAATAAAACACCTATTATAATGTTTGATAAGAAACAAGATTCATTAATGCAAAGAAAAGCATCGAAGAGTAAAGTAAATGCTTTTATATCAGCAGCTTTAAAAGATGGAGCTAAAACTTCATCAGGCAACGGGGCGCTAAAATATTCTACTACAGGAAATGTTTTTGTAGATCAGTTCGGAAAGTTGGGATCATATAAATCTCCTAGACATTTCGAAGACATTGCAAAAGACTGTGAACTTTCATGGGCAGAAGATCCGTACACATCAGTTGTATTCTCAATGTATATCAGAATGATTACTAGAAAGACAATGTTATTAGATGGTACGGTAACTCTTGAATCACAGAAAGGAGCAGAACTGAAACATGAAGGTATTATGAGATTATTATGGCTTCATTTCAAAGATGAAGACGTGTTCTGGAAAAATATAGGATTGTTTATTTCTGCTGGATCATGGAAAGATATCTTTACGATGTTGTCTTATGACTTACAGTTTCATAACTGGGAAGGAAGAAAGCTTAATTGGAAAAAATTCGGTGAACTTTTATTATCTGGATTAGAAAATAGTAACAGTTCAGATATGATAAAGAAATATCTTCCTCAAATTAAGTCATCAAGTAAAGCTTCCACACTCAATTCTCAGGCTGATACATTGATTGGTAAGTGGATTTGTGGATTATTGTTTGGAGAAATTCCAGCCGATAAGTCAAAACATGGCTCGTATTACAAGAGATATAGATTATTGAAATCATCTGGTACAGCTCATGAATGGCAACAACTGATCTCAAAAAAGAGATTTGACAGAATAGACTTCGATAAGATTCATGGTAGAGCATTATCATTACTTGTAAAGAGTAAGTTTTTGTTCAATCAAGACTTATCAGATAAATATAACTCTTGGATTACAGCACCAGAGACCAAAGACGTAAAGTATACAGGATTTGTACATGAATTGTTCAATGGTTTCAGTCAGAGGTCTACAAAAGCCGAAAAAGAAACTATAAATAAACAGTTTGATACACTTGTAGCAAAAGGAGGAAGTACAGAAGCAACTAAGCTTATTGTTGTCAGAGATACATCAAATTCAATGAATGCAACTGCAAGTGGAAGTAACATGAGTTGTTACAATATTGCTAAAGCTTTGGCACTA
The DNA here is from genome assembly GCA_037975005.1 of Platalea minor. Classification (NCBI taxonomy): domain Eukaryota; kingdom Metazoa; phylum Chordata; class Aves; order Pelecaniformes; family Threskiornithidae; genus Platalea; species Platalea minor. Next base: position 20,560 of record JBBPFK010000165.1, read on the forward strand.
TATTTTTCTAGCTTCTTAGAGGGGTCATTTAGCGACGCTTGGATAGAGTTTAATAGTACGGCTCAACTTCACACTTGGAAGGGTCGTACGGCCACGGAAAGGTGGTTAAATGACACAAGTAGTTATGTAGGTGGTACGAACTTTCAATCAGTAATCAGATTGTTTACCGATTTGAAGGCTCAAGGTCTACCAGAATCAGAGTTTCCAACAGGAATACTTTGTATATCTGATAGCGAATTCAATCCTACAAGTTTAGGTAGAACAAATGTAGATACAGCTCTTTCAACTCTTAGACAAGCAGGTTTCAGTGAAGAATATGTACAAAACTTTGTGATTGTTCTTTGGAATCTATCGTCAAACTATTATGGTAAGACTACTGGTCAAAAGTTTGAAACGTATGGTGATGTACCAAATGTATTTTACTTTAGTGGATATTCAGCAGCAACTGTATCATTCTTGACATCGAAAATCAAGAACGCAAAAGAGTTGTTCGAAGCAGCAATGGATCAAGAGCTATTACGAAGAGTTAATATCTAGTTATATATCTAAGGTCGGCAACAGCAAACATTTAAAAAACTCTGATATTTGAAATCTTATAATTAATAAATGCCGACCTGCTATAAGATGACATACAGCAATAAAAATAACGATAATATTTGGTTTTATTTTGATTAACGTCATCTGATAAAGTTTCTTACAGCAAATATATGTTTTGATCTGTCACATCCGTGGTCGGGGGTTCGAATCCCTCCTCCTCTGCTAAGTAAAAATATTCACAGAGGGGTAGCTCAGTGGTAGAGCACGTAATAACAAAAAGAGAAACTTGAAAAGAATTCTTACAGCAAATATACCAATAGCTATTTCAAAGCCGAAATGTGGGTTCGAATCCCACTCTTGTTCATTATTGAAAGGATCGTCTAAAGGATAGGACACGTAAAAAACAAAAGAATTCTGAAAAGGTTGCTTACAGCAAATATACAACACATTAAAATTTGAATTTAAGCAGTAACAACAAGCAACCTGATAAGATTACAAACAGCAAATAATTATAACATCAACTTTTTAACTTGACACGTTTAATTGTAATCTGATTTTTTAAAAACAAATAATATGAAAGTAGCGGTAGGAACTGTTTTAACAGCAAGTTCGGATATTAGTCTTAAAGTACCATCATATCATATTTTACCACAAGGAAGTAAAGTAACTTGTGTTGGGTATCGTTCCGATGGACATTTGGTATTCAAATGTGAAAATAATTTTTTAGGAGTAAGTGGTCGTGGTTGGGTAGGAGAGGATGAAAATGGCAAACTTATGAGAGCACAAACTGAACAAAGAGATATATTTGGTGTAGTGAAACCAATTGATTTTCACAAACTTAGAGGATCAAAACTTAATCAGTCAGTAAAAGATTATCTGTAATGAAAAAATGTTTTAAACTAGGAGAAAGAGTAAGTATTACTAACGAAGCAAAAGAGTTATATGATAGATATGGTGTTGAAGAAAAAGACGATCATTATGTAGTAGTAGCATATCTCAAAGCTTATTCAGATCATATACTACTTTCTGGTGAAGAAGATAAACGTGGTCTTACTTGTTTAGATCATAGATTGGTAGATCAATCGGGAAATGATCTTGATTTAAAAATAACAGATTTTCCTAAAAGATCACTGAAATATAAACTTATCAATAAATTAGAACATTATAAAGGAAAGAAAATAAACAACTCAGAAATAAGATCATTAATATGAAAAACTTAATTTTAATTTGCTGCATAGGATCATTTTCTCTCATACATGCACAAACTGATTCACTGAAACAAGCAGATGATTCCACACTCATGGCAAAAACTTTGGACAAAACTGACCAAGCATTAGCAAAAGCCATCGAAAAAGGTATGGAAGTAGCATCAAAAACAGGAGAATTTGTAGTAAGTCAAGCTCCTGACTTGGTAAAACAGTTTTATATCTGGTCGCTGGTGAAAAACAGCATCTGGATTATATTTGGATTGTGTTTGGTAATATTTGGTTTAAAACTACCTAGAATGTTATTAGATAAATCAGCTATATATAGAGAGAAAAAATTTACATTTAAATATGGAAACTGGTACTATGATGATGAAAATATTCCTGCAATATGTGCATTGATATTATTCATATCTGGAGCTGGAACATGGATCTTAATAGATCATATTTACGATATTGCTTATTTATTAAGCGCACCTAAACTTTATCTTATAGAAGCTTTTGCAGATTTGTTTAAGTAACTATAGTTTTGTATTTTTTAAATTGTTAGAAGTTGGTAGAGACTGATAAAGCGGTCTCTACACTTGACTGTATCGTCTAATGGTTAGGACATCGGTTTATATAAATCGAAGATTGGGGTTCGAATCCCTGTGCAGTTACAAAATTATTAAAATAAATCATTATGAAATCATTAAAATTAATTAAAAAGAACAAATCATTCGAAGAACGTGCTGAAAAATATGCAGACCGTACCAAAGAGAACATCAACATAGACATGATTCACCCACTGAAAACTCAAATCAATAAACTTGATGATGAGATTTTCGATCTGGAAAATATTAGCCTAGAAACTGATAAAAATGCAGATCAAACGGGATTGACTCAAACTGATATTGAGAATAGATTCAAACAGATCATTGAGAAAAACTATCAAAAAGATTTGTTGGAAGCTAAATTAAAGTCGTATGAAAAAGCATACAACAGATATTTCAGTGAAGAAGAATCTAAATCTACAGAAGATGCCGTTGTCTAAAAGAAAAAAACAAGTATTCTTATCGCATTGTCCGAATGTAAACAATACTACATTGATTGATGCATGTGAATCTTTGTGTACTATTATTTCTGATAGTGGTCTCAATGATCATGGTGTGGCTTTCTCAGAAGATTTTATTGGTGGAGTAATATATGATGAAATAGTAGAAAGTGTAGCATTTGTTGTTTTGACTGATGATGATGGATCTGGACTTAGGAAATTAAGTTCAATGAGACATGTTAGAGAAATAAGACATGCAATTGATTATGGTATACCAATTTATGTTCTACATGGATATGATAAACATAGAGGTTCAATGAAAATATCAAAAGCGATGTTTACTACCAACAATGGTAAAATTGATATCATTTGTTCAGTACCAGGAACAGAAGGTGAGATAGGTGAAAATTTGAAAAAATACGATATGGAAGGTTGGAAGTCAGTACCTGATGTGATAACAACACCTCAGAAAACAATACCGACAAATGAATCGAATTTACCATTATTAATATTGTAAAATTATGGAAGTAAAGTTAGTATACATAAATTGTTCTGAAACATATTTGGAAGATGATTTATCAGAGTTGTATTATTATGCAACATGTACGAGATCCAGTATGACCCGATTGATGACATCTGTTGAAGATGAATACAAAGATGGAACAAGAGATAAATACAGTGATATTGAATTTAGTAGTGCCTTTATAGTATTGACTGATAATTTAAAATCATCTCAGGAATTATCTACTATGAATCCAGAGCAACTTGCCGAAATACATCATGCGAATAAATGTGGAAAAGACATCTATATTGGATATAAAACTGAATCAGGATTGATTACAATCAATGAAGCTTACATTAAAAATGAAAGATTCTTAGTATGTATACCAAATACATTTGAAAAATACAGAGAACAAACTCATAAATCAATGTTTGTTCCTCCACACTCGACAGAATAATTCATATGGAAAAACCATTTAAATCAGGTAATAAGCTTGTAATAAAAGAAGAAATGAAGCGATATTACCCAAATCAATCAACAGTTAATAGTAATTTTACATTTTTAGGATATTTAGTAGAAGAACCAGAATATGCAATATTACTTGATAACATTATACCAGATACAGGTATTAGCTGTTTAACAGATTATACATATGTAGATGAAAATGGTAATGGTATACAATTTGATGTACATAAAACTAATTTTACGTATATCAGATTGACTTTATTAGAATATGCTGGTGTAATGCACAAATATCTCATAGAAAATGCTAAAGAACATGTTAAAAATAGGTGATAAAGTAAGAATTTCTTATGACTTTGAGATGAAAATGGTAAAACCAGTCAATGGTAAATACTTTATAGTACATGGTTTTACAAGTTGCGGATTAGCTATAATATCAGGTGTTCAAAACGGACATAGTGGATATTTATACTATGAAGATAGACTGGATCATGAAGGTAATACAGTAGAATCAGCAAGAGGTTCGTATGATCTTAATGCACTTGCAGATGATCGTTGGAGAACAGATTCTTCTAATTTAGAACCTTATGTACATTATAAAACTATAAACAAATTAATTAAAAAAATTTTAAAATCATAACATTATGGCAACATCAACTAAAAAATCAAACTACCAATTAGAAATCGAAAAATTATTAAAAGGTAACAACGCAGAAGAAACAGCAAATAACATCTCAATCCAGATGAAAACCGCTATCGAAATCCAATTATCTGCACAAAAAGGACAAGAGCTGGACTTGGAAGCCAAACTGAAAAAAGCCAAAAAGAATTTGGATCTAATGCTTATGAACAACGGTCAAGAAGTAGAAGATAGAACTAAAACTATGGAAAACTGTCTTGATGCTGCTTATGAGGTAGAACAAGCCGAAAAAGACTTAGCTGAACAAAAGAAAGTATATGCCTGGTTGCTTGAATGGCAAGCAAAAGTAGAAAAGTAATGAGTCATTATGTACAGATTACCAGTAGTAACTGCTTTAAAAGCACAAGCTAATAGTGAATCAAATCGAATAACGTTTATCACCAAAGAAAAACAATCTACTAATAAACCGTTAAAAAATGATTCCAAATTGTCATCAGTTGAAGTTGGACATCAATTGTTGAATGAAAGAATCGGATATTTTGTTAAAGCAAATGGTTTAGATGAGTGTTTTGGATTTGCCAGTGTGGCTATGGGTAAACACGAGTATGTAGATTTTATTCAAGATGGTTATCATGACTATTGCGGTATTGTTATTATAAAAAATGATACAGTCTCAATAAGAAGCTTTGTATATGATTTTGTAACAAATGATGAACCTGATGTGATTGGTTCTTTTTACAATAAATTCTTTACAGCCATAGGAATTGATAAAGATAATTTTGTTAGTGAATTTGATTTGGGATTGTTTATACAAAATTCAGATGTATATTTGGATAGATTTGTAGATAATTTAATAAAAACACTATCAGTCCATGAAATAATTGGAGCAGATTATGTTGATAAATATGATGAATATTATATCATGTATAGATAATAAATAAAAAGGTCAACCTTGTAGCTCAGTCGGTAGAGCGAATTGCCAGTAAAAGTTTGGAAAACTTACCTAGAAATAGGTGTAACAGTTAGGGGTCGGAGGTTCGAATCCTCCCAGGGTTACAAAATTAAAATTATGAGTAATTTTAGAAGAGGTCAAAAAATTAGATTTTTAAAAGAACCTACATATAGAGAATATGGATTAATACCTAGAAATTGTGAAATGACTCACGATAATATTCACAATCATTTGACAAATCCAATATTAGACACTGTGTATGATGAGAATGAACGATATCCAAAACCTGGGGCAATGTTAACAATTACTGGAGATCACAGACATCGAAGTGAAATAGATGGTAAAGAAATATTATGGATAGGTGTTGAAGAAACAGGTTATTATATGCCTTTATCTTCATTTTCAGGTTATTAGTATTATATAAGTAATAAAGGTATTAAGAATGCACTCGAAATTTAAAAAAGGTGACAAAGTAAGGTTTGTAAAAAATCCTACTTATGAAGAGTATGCGATTATTCCACCATATACAGCAGATTGGCATGATCCATATCCGATGAAATGTACATTACATAGTGATGAGATTTATACAGTAACAAGCGTAGTTCAACGATCAGTGAACGGATCATTTGGTGAAGTTACAGTAGTATGGTTGGGAATATTAAACTGTGCTTATTATGTTCCAGAATCAGCATTCAGATCAGCAAAGACATTTGATATAGATAGAAATAAAATAAAATCATTATTATGGCAAAAGGAGGAAGACAAGTAATATTCAAAAAGAGACCTACATTTGGAGATTATGGTTTAGCATCACCTAGTGACAAAAGATATGATGAAGTATATCCGTTTGGATTTCCACAAATTGGTACTGTGTTGACAATAGAACACACTGAATATCATTATAGTAAATATGGAACATCTGGTAGATGGTACGATATGGTTGAAATTTCAATAGCAATTCCAGAGTGTTGCGTAGTTGATTATAATGTCAACGCTATGGACAAAAACAAAATTAAAAATATAATATAACACCATGAAGAAAGACTGGTACACATTTTATAAAGATAGAGTTAATTCTACTTATCAGGATTACTTTGAAGAAAGATATGATCCGTTCCTAAAAAGAATAAAATCATTACTGACTGATAAAAAAGAAATTTATGAGTTAGGATGTGGTATCGGTTCAATATCTAAAGCATTGAGTAAAGATGGCATATCTTTTGCAGGTATTGATAAAGATCCTTACATGGTGCGATTAGCAAATATAAATACGAATTCAAAGAATTTTTATTCAGAGAACATTTTAGATACTGTTCTGCCATATGGTACGTTAAAAGTAACACACGGAGTATTAGAACATTTCGAAGATGCAGCTATAAAGTATATAACGAAGAGATGTCCAAATTCAATTCATTATGTACCTTTAGATAAATATGAGAAGCCTTCTTTTGGAGACGAAAGATTGCTTTCAGTTGAGTACTGGTTGGAACTTGTTAAGCCAAAAGCTTACGAATTATTCAACGAAGATTATGATTTAATGTTTATTTTGTAATGAAAAGATGTAGAGTAGTAGAAGAATCGGAATGGACAACGGATGGGAAAGAGGTTATAACTTTTTATCCAGAATATAGATTTTTGTGGATTTGGTGGAGATTTACACAAGTAGTGACTTTCGGAGAACTATGTGACAAATCTTTTTCAACAAAAGAAGAAGCTGAAAAATTTATTAATTCTGAAACTAACATCAGTAAAATAGTACATTATGAATAATATAACTGGTAAATATGTAGTAGAAAGAAATCCAAGTAATCACACTAAAGTAAATGAATTCTTTAGTAAGATTATGAATAAGACTTATACTCACACAGGACAATGTGAATATCATACATCTGATTATATGCATTATCCACCAAGCAAAAGAAAACCAAGATCAACAGGTAGGGTAGTATCTAGTTATATATATCCTGGCTATGAATTAATAACACTAGAGCGATTTATGGAAAAGTTTGAATATTACACATTGACTGAATTTTTTGAAGGAAAAGTTGCAATAAGAGTAACAGAAAAAAATATCAATATGCTGTATATTTTGTTGAAAAAAGACGCAAGATTTGATAATTTAACGGAAAATGATTTAGGTTATTATGTTGGAAGCAACTTAATTTGTTTGAGTGATGGATCTTATGGAGTATCAGCCAAACAACCTTCCACAATCAAAACAAAATTGCCAGAAGAAATAGTGGATGATACAATTAAAAATGCAATATATAAACTGAAAAAAGATTGGCATGAGCCAGCAGTCAGAGCACTATTAGGAGCAGACCAAAACAGAAATGTAGATATTATAAGTGATAAACGTGAAATATCTAGATTGAGAGAAGCTATGGTATTGGATTTATGGTTCGAAGAAGAAATCATAATCAAATTCAAAATAGGTGATTTTGTCAGAGTAGTTGGAAGTAGCAGTAATCAAGTTAATACAGTAGAACACATAGACGAAAAAAACAAAATGCTTTCAATAAAGCACTGGAAAAATGCTATGTTGGTAAAGTTCAGAATGGATGAAGTAATGCTGTTAACTGAACAAGAAGTAAAAAAAGAACTATCATTGCCTGAAATCAGAGGTTATCAAGGGATTGATATGGGAGAGTATCTCAAGTATGGATGTGCTAGTTTAAACAAAGATTGGTTTGAAGCAAGTAACAATAGATCAATAAGTTCAATTACTTTAAATAACGGAGTAATAATTTCAAGACAAGAAATTAACAAAATCAAAAAATATTTATATTATGCCAATCATTACAACCTTGATACCAATACTAGCAAAGTCAATAAGACTTGATAAAAAACTAATCAAACCAGAGATAAAAGTCGAATTAATAACAGATGGATTTGTACCTAAACCAATTGAATATGGTACAGGAGATCTCGAGAAAATGGGTACTATACAAGTAGGAACTCATTCAAAACCATTTAACAAATTTTTTTAAAATATTATATTAACCTTAAATTTTTTTATTATGACTAAACAAGTAATTTTAGTAGGAACTTTCAAACCAGCAAACACAACTGAATCTGTAGCATTCCAAAAAGAAGCAATCAAATTAGGATTCGGATGGGGTAAAGCTGGAGGTAAAGTTATCGGTCTTAAAGAAGACCAGGCAATCGTTCTTAAAGAAGATGGAAGAATGGTTCCAAAAACTGATGGAGTTGGTACTCTGACACTAGCCGACATCAAAAAAGCAGTTATCGATTCTTACGAAGGTCAAACTCTGACAACTCGTGCGAAACTTATGACTATCTACAACAAAACAAAATGTAGAGAAATCGAAGAAGCAATTGAAGCTCTTTTACAAGATCATTTCGGTTATGATGACAACGAAGAATTCCCAGTACCACAGGAACTTATCGAAGCTGGTGCAGCAATGACTGACGAGCAAAAAGAATGGTTTGCTGAAATCGGAATTTCTTTCGAAGCTAAAACAAAAATCACTCACAAGAATGGAGTTGTATCTGCTGACGTAGATGCTGATACTCTGGAAGATCTTAAAGAAGTGGCAACTGGTACTTCCGTAGGAAGAGTTCTTGTTGATGCAAAAGGTGATGTTTACTTCGCAAAGTAATCAGAATTTATTAAAGAAAGAGGTTATCATTTGATAGCCTCTTTTTAACATGACCCACTCGTCTAATGGTTAGGACGCTAGTTTTTAAACGACTACTTTAGCTAGATATCGAGGTTCGAGTCCTTGGTGGGTTACAACAAAATAATAACATTATGTCAACAATAAAAAGATTTGTAACAACGCAAGATCATTTTAATAGAATGGCCGAAATAACATCTGCTTTAATACCAAGAGGTGAAATTCACATAGTTTGGCATCAACAAGCCGAACTTCAAGGAATTAGTTTTGAGTTAGAACGTAGCGGTAAATCTGGAGAATTAGTAACAATCGGATGGTTAGAATTCTGTACAAGAGAACTAATGCCAAGATTGATTAATGAAAACGATCGAAGTGAATACTTTGATATACTTACAAATAATGATAAAGAAGATGCTCGACATCCAATTGATTATCTTTGGGAAGAATACTCACGTTTAGAATAATATTATTATGAGAGCAAATCAAAAAACATTTAAACTTCCTTCTGGAAACAAAATAGTCAGAAGAATCTGCGGAAATATGAGTAAATTTTCAAGATCAGATTTTCAAACAATAACCAAAGAGATGTATATGCATACAATGATTGATTGTTTAAGAGAATTGACTAGAGAATTTCGTCATTATAATAATCCATTCTTCTTCAATAGTATGGATGAATTTGTTTGTGCAGTTGACATAAAAGAATTTATCAAATTTGTAATTGACAATTCAACTTACAATAAAGATAAACAATGTTATGTGCCAAAATATCAACATCATTCGACTATTTTTAGCTTGTTAGGTAGATCTGTCCCAACACTTCCAATATTATCTCCTTTTGATGTGGAAGAGTTGCGTAAGAAATTGACATTATCTTTTATAGAGGAAATATTACTTCCGTTACCTAAGTTTGAAGTAGGTGATATAGTTTATTGTGATCCTAATTTAGAAGGTGAACTTGACAGTTATCCATACAAAGGTGATGGATATGTTTCAGGAGAAGTTTTTGAAGTAATGGGAATAGCTGATGGAGGTTGGGTTTATAAGAAAGCTGGAATAGGAAGCACAAGAGTAATGCCTTATGCATTAGTACATGCAAGCAATAAACAAAAAGAAGCTTACGCATTATTAACAAAAGCAAATCAACTTCCAGTAATAAATGGACACCAAGGTAAACTGATAAAAAACGATACAATGTTAAAGTACGGGTGTGCTGAAATACCTGTTAGTTGGTTTGATAAAGGTACAAATAGAACAATACTATCTATGACATTGAATACAGGAGTGAAACTATCATCAGATAATATAAAAGATATTCAGATATTTCTAAGTAACCAATATGACTAGAAAATTTAAGAAAGGAGATCTAGTAACAGTTACGAGTAAATACGTAAATAAAGGATATCCTCCATTCAATAACAAGTATTACACTGTAGTTGGATATGAACATCATGTAGGTTCTGCTATAATACTTTCGAGAGCAACCAATGGTCATTCATTATTTGACACAGCAATATATGATGAAAATGGTAATTATCAAGAACGTTATACCATATTGCAAGATTGTCATGTGATTATACCAGATGAATGGGTAGAATTTTATATCAATAAATTAGATGAACTAGGTAATTATGTAATTAAAAACTTTTTATTGAAATGAATACATTATTTTTATTACTCGATTTTGCCATAATCGTATATGTTTTCTTTTTCTGTGATATTATTCCAACATCCAGATGGAGACGAGTTTATATTTTCAGTCGTTATGTACAGTTTAATCATTGTGCAAACATGTTGAAAAAAGACATATACGAATTTCTAAAAACAAATATAAAGAAATGGAATGAAGATTCCACAATCATCTTGAAGGTACAATTATTTTCGAGAAATGGTGCAAAACTTATAACAAATCATAACGCAGATGATATATATGAGGTTGTCAAAACTATGGAAAAAGGTGAATATGTTTATATAACAACCACCGCAGGAGAATGGTTTTCAGTTTCAATCTTTAGATAATGAAAAATCCAGTAGCAATAGGAACAAATGTAACATCCGAATATTTCAAAGAAGCTTATTATGAAAGAATAGATAATTTGAAGTATGTTACAATCATAGGATATGTTCCAACTAACAGTAAAATATATGCATTGTGTAAAGGATTTGTACATGGACATATGAGTAGTAGAAGTTATAATTATGTGGATGAAAATCTAGAAAGAATACTTAATTTCGAATTTGATAACGAACCTGATAAAATGTACATAGAAATAGCAGATTTAGAAGTTTTCAGAAATGTGCAATTTATATCAAACAACAAAATAAAAAATTTTTTAAAATGACATACGAACCTATCAACGAATCAAACAAAGAAGGTTGGATTGGCTGGTTAACAGAAGTAGCCAAAGACCTTGACAACAAACAACAAAATCCTCCTACAAGAGAAATCTTGAATACAGAAGAAGGAGACCTTGCCAACATGAAAGACATGGTTGGAACTTTATTAGCAACCCTTACTGGTAATCCAGTAGAAATCAATTAATTATGAAGAAATTATTTTATTTAGTAATGCCGATCGTATTGTTATTCGGTGCAACAACATCATGTGTAAAAAAAGAAACTGCAACCCATAGTACCGCCTGGAACAGTACAGGTAGTGATAGTATTGTAAAAGTAGATTCGTACGACAGTAACGGAAACCTTATGACATACTTCATGGCTTATGCTGTATTTAGAAGCTTATATAGTATAATGCTGTAAACAACTATTACTATCAAAATAGGGCATCAATTGACCGTAATTATGATGGTTATAGTAAGAGTTATAAGAACACTTCCAACCCACTAAAGAAACTGAATACAACAACAAATAATAGTAGTAGCGGAATCTATAGAAGTTCATCTCCGTCACATATTGGTAGTAGCAGTAGTAATAGCAATAGTAGTTATAGAAGTTCGTCACCTTCGTATAGATCTAGTAGTAGCAATTCTTCTTCATACAGAATTAGCTCACCAAGTTATAGAAGTTCGTCATCATCTTCATCATCATTTAGAAGTTCGTCGCCAAGTTTTAGATCATCTTCTTCTAGTAGTAGTTTTAGATCATCTTCGCCTGTAAGAGCTGGTAGATAATTATAAAAATATAGTTTCATGAGTTCTATTCAAAAACTCATACATGACCTGTTCATCTAGCGGTTAGGATACCATACTATGCGGTGTGGTCACGGGGGTTCGAATCCTTCACAGGTTACAAAATAAAACTATAATGAAAGTTTTTTCAAATGGATTAGAATGTAAATCAGGAGATATAATAGATTGTAAACTTCGAAGGCATATCATGAGAAATGCAATGTTGATACAAGAAGAGAATTATTGGTATATATTTCAAAATGAAGTTCAAGGAGCTGAACCAGGTGAAATAAGCCCATCTAAATTTGGATATCTCTATTCATGGTTCATAGGATTTTATGAACACGGTGATAAGTTAGATTACTTGACTGACACTGTGATAAAGAAAAATGTATTACTTAATTCATCAATAAGAAAATTATTAAAATGACAACATCTTTTTTTGATAAAGGCATTGAATATAAAAATGGAGATAAAGTACATTTTTCATTTTTAGGACAATCTTATACACATGAGGGAGTTTTGTGGGGTGAACATGAAGGTGAAGTAACCATCTGGTATATATTTCAAAATGTAAAATCAGGAGGTATTCCGCAATCAAAATTACCAAGAGATTTTAAATATCTCTATTCATGGTGTATTGGTCATACATATGATGAATATGATAATGACGGTAATAGTTTGTATATAGAAAATTTGAAAAAAATTACAACATTGATGAAACACGAACTGAAAAATCATAATATAAAAAAATCATTATGATAACAGAATTAAATAAATCATATGATGGTAAGAAAATAAAATGTAGAATAAAGGGAGATTTGATTGAAGATGGAATTATATATATTGATAAAGATAACTGTTATTATATCTTCCAAAATATTGTAGACGGAAGTGGACCAATAAGATTTCATTCAGTATCTCGTGGTTATAAATATTCATGGTGCGTAGGATCAGGGACACATGACAGATTAAAAGCAAATAGTGTAACCGAACTACAACTAAAAACATCTTTATCTAAATTTTCAGTTGATATTAATAAGATAAAAAATATTCTATGATAAAGCAACTTAAAAAAGAAATGAGTGGATGGACTGTCAGTGGTTTTTTGAATGGTTATCCATTTCAAGGAATGATATTATATGATGATAATATTGAAAGCGGTTATTATGAACAGTTTTTTGTATTACAGAATAAATATTCTGGAGATGAACCACACAATGACTACATGAAACAATATGCAAGTAAATATCAATATGCTTGGCGCATTGGTAGTAGAGGTGATATTCGTCAAATGGCATCAGTACATCTCGAAATATATGAAATATTGTCCAAAAACAGCAAGTTTGAAATATCCAACAAAAATATAAAATCATTGTTGACATGATAAAAGAAATAACACCTAACATGTATGGTAAAAGATTTTCATGTACTATCGAAGGTTGTTTTGTAGAAGAAGCAGTTGCTGATGTAAATAAACATGGAGAAGTTTTCATTCTTCAAAATAGAAAGTCTGGATGGCATAGCGGTGACCTTTTAGATAAGTACAATGGTAAATATATATTTACATGGAACGTAATGAGAGGAATAGAAGAAGATTTAGAACTGAATTCTGTAAATGAAATAAAATTTATCGGAAAGTTAACAGAATACGAAATAGATAATTCCACAATCAAAAATAAATACTATGAGCAAAAAGAAGCTACAGGACATGACAGTAGTGAAGTTCAATGATGAAATCGAATTTATATGGAATATAACAGATTCGATGGTAAAATTCGTAGGTATTGATAAATTATACCCATTAGACGAAGTAGAAGCAAATTCAGAAGTTATTGACCTATATGGTAGAGAACTGATGGATTATTTATTGACAAACGAATTGAAAGTCACAGAGGATGTCAAAGATGGTATATTACAAAATATGGATGTAGAAAGTACATCGAATGTTATGGCAATATATAAAGATATCGAAAAAGCAAATTTCAATGATTGGAGATGGTCATTCCATATTAACAGAAAGTTTCCACATTTGATGGTTCCATATTGGGTAAGGTATCAAGGTGGTAATGTACCAGGTAGTTTGACAAATCTTACAAACTATTCAGGAGATATGGAACAACAGTTGATTAATGAATATGGATTGGATATTCCTTATGGAAACGGGGATGAATTGAATAACACTTTGGTATCAAAAACGTTTTTTAGCAATGCAGTAAGATCGATATTTGAACAAATTGATTGCGAACCATCCATGAAAGAACTCTTACAGAAAGGAGATTTTTATGTTGATATGCAATTTATTGATTACAATCTCAATACTGATATGATAGAATTTACACCAAAAGGTAAATTTTTATGTTTCGATTCAGAGAATGAAGTATTTGAAGCAAAAGGTCGTCAGTCAATGAAGCCACATAAGTTTTTCACCAAAGTATTTGCTGATCTAGATTGTTGTTCAGAACACGATATCAAGTGTTTTACTGATGGATTCATAGGAGTCAAGAAAGATTACGTAATAAATTTCTACAATGGTTCACGTATTCCAGAATATTATGATTCAATTCAAACAGAAGACTGGGCAACTGATAGTTGTATGGAAGGACAGGATTATGATTATTTCGACATCTATGTAGAAAATGCCTTTGAAATAGGTATTATAACATTACTTGGAAGAATTGTAGGTAGATTCTTGAGAGTAACCTGTAATAACAATGTTGTCTATCATGATAGATTATATTATGAAACAGACATTGTAAGACAATGGTATGAAAATTATTGTGATGAACACGATATTTTATATAGAGACAGTGATCATTGCACATCTTTCAGTCAGAAATCAAAAGGAAAGTCTTTCTACAAAGTTGTAACATTGACTTTGAATAAACATCTAGAATCCTACGATGCTTATCCATATATGGACACACTTCGTTTTTCAGAAGATGGTATTACATTAACGAACGAAGGAGATGATGACTCAAATTATATCTTAGAATCCACAGGTGGTGATATGACAGACAATTCAGGTAGAGTTTGGGATGAAATAGATGAAGAATGGATTGATGAAGAAGACTCAGTGACGATTGATTTTGGTAGCTGTAAAGGCTGTGTAACACATAGAGATAATGCTTATTATTCTGATCGTAACGAGGGATTTTGTTTAGATTAACATAAAAATTTATATTAAAATATGAAAGTAATAAATTCAATTGAAGAATTCAAAATTGGCGGGTATTATTTAATCGAAGATAAATCTGTTAATGACACTTATGTTGGTACTGTATTAGAACCAACCAGAGACTATAAAAAGTTATTCGTTCATATGGACGGAAATGGTTTCATTATTGATACAATGTTACCAGAAGACATTGCAGAACTCGTAATAAATGAACTTGATGAAGACGAATTCATCAGTAAGATTTACGAATTAAGTATCTTTAGAACAATCTACAAAGAATATGAGGAGTTCAAAGAGTTTTTCCTATCTGATAAAGAAAAGAATCTGATGAAGATTTTGAAGTTGGATGATGAAAAACTTCTGACAGATGAACAACAAAAAATGATTCTGAATTGTAACTATTTCGATATTGGTATTGAAATGAGATCCAGTACAGAATATTCTTTTACAACAGATGCTGATAAAGATAAACTTACATATCTTGGTAGAGCAATTGAAGGAATAGCTTCGAATCTAAAATCAAATTTTGATGAAACAAGCTTCTTGAAGACTGTTACAATTTTAAATGATGTTTCAAATTATGTTCAGTTTTCTAAAGAAGTGAGTGATGCGATCAAGTGTTCAACTTACGATGATATCAAAGCATATCTTCTTAATACGAAATTTGAATCAACTGATTTCAACTTTATAGACATTACAAAGAGTGATCGAATGATTACTTATATGCCTGCTGGTAAGAAACAATGGTTCATGTCTGATGGAAGTTATGAAGCAAAAGGTCGTCAGTCAATGAAGCCACATAAATTCTTTGGTAAGTTACTGGCTGACAGTGAGTTCGCAGAATATGATATCAAATGTTTTGTTGATGAAGTTATTTCTCACGAAAAATATGTTATCAATTATGTGAAAGGAGAAGCAATATCAAACATCTACAGAAATCAAACTACAAATGGTTGGGCGACTTCAAGTTGCATGAAATCAAAACCGTTGTCATACTTTGATATTTATTCAGAGAATGATGCGTTCACATTAGGACTGATTGTAGATAAAGCTTCCGAAGAAATTGTAGGTAGATTCTTACAAGTTGTTGCAATGAAATGTGATGACGATTCAGAATTTATCTATAACGATAGATTGTATTACTTATCAGAAGAAGTTCTTGCTTGGTACAATGCACATTGTGATGAAACAGGTATCATTAGAAAAAGCAAAAACTCAGCAGATACAGCCAGGGGAATTTTATCAAGCAGGTAAATATTTTACTGCTTCAATTAAAGTTCCGATTGCAAAAGGTGTGACAAGATACGATTCTCTTCCCTATATGGACACACTTGGGTGGGGTTACATGTCAGAAGTAGCAAATAACGAAGATTGTTTCCCAAATTATGTTTCGCTTTGGTCAACCAACGGAACAATTGAGAAAGACTATGACGAAGTACACAGTGAATTTGTAGAAGGAGGATCATGTGTTGAGCTTGGTGATGGAGAGCATAAAGGTATGAGAATTCATGCTAAACATGCAAAATTTGACTTTAACAAAAACACATACGTAATTAAAAAATAACATAATGAACTTAGAATTATATACCGAAATGTTATCTATCAGATCTTTATCTGGTAGTAAAGAACAACCAAATATTTAAACAATGGATAGTCGATTATCTTAATACAAAAGACTATGCAGACAAGTTAGTATTTGAAACTGATAGATATGGCAACCTTTATGTAACGAAAGGAAAATCAAAAGTTTACAACTGTGTTGTTGGACATTGGATATTAATCAGTCGAAATGTGATGACTTCTCTGTAGTTATTGTAAAAGATACATGGATTGTAGGTTTCGATAATATCAAAGGTGAGCAGGTTGGACTTGGACACGATGATAAAATTGGAGTTTACTTTGCATTAGAAATGCTGGAAAGATTTGACACACTGAAATGTTTCTTCCCATTAGATGAAGAGATTGGTTGTATTGGAACAAGAGCATCCGAAAAAACATGGTTCAAGAATGTAGGCTTCATGGTTCAGTTAGACAGAAGAGGATCTACGGATATTTCCAGCCATACAAATGGAACACGAGTTGTAACAAACAATACAATGAGTAAATTATTACCAGTTCTTAAAGAGTATGGTTTTGAATGGAAAGAAACAATGTATACTGATGTTGGTGAGCTTGTAAAACAAAACTCAAAACAAGGTGTTAATATCTCAACAGGATATTACAGAGAGCACAGCAGTGAAGAAAGACTGAATATTCACGAGTATGAAAATTCACAAGAGTTCGCATATAATGTTCTTTTAGAAATGGAAGGAGGTATGTATAACATCTTACCAGATATCTTTTACTATAAGAAGAAAACAAACTATGGGAGTAGCAAAAACTATATGGGTAACTCCACCAACAGTACCATTGGGAGTCCTGTTAATAATGCTTATACTCCTAGTAGTAGCGGTGGAACTAATTCTAGTTTAAAAAAAAGTTACGGAGACTGGGACAACTTCTATGATGAAGGACACGACTATTATGGATATCCTGAAAATCAAGCCAACTTCGACTTGCCAACTGGATTTGAAGTCATTGATCCTCTTGCGGAACAGACCGACAATGACAATTGGCTTGAAGAACTCGAACTTGAAAATTCAGTAGATGATGTCATCTTGATAAAAGAAGCATTTTCCAAACAGTCAATGAGAATTATCAGCGATCCAGATAATAGTGATCAAGATGTAGTAAGAAAACTTTCAGAATTGAAAGATGAGGTGAACAGTTATGAAATCACAAGCGCAGTAGATTGCACTGAAATAGTATTATATCTAAGTGATTTGATTGAAAAGTTCATTGAATTTGATAAAAAATATAAAAAATAAAAACAAATATTCTCCACAATCATCATGAACATATATTACAAAGAAATGTTTAATGAAAAAAGCGGTTACACAATAACTTTCTATTACGAAGATAATTCAATTATAGTAACATTATTGTGTCAAAAAGGGGATAATATTTTACTTTTGCTGGAGGATTATCTAACTTGTAATGAGTTAGATATTTCTTTCAGTCAATTGATACCAAAAGGTTAAACTTTGATTCCTGGAATAATATAAAAGAGATGAAACTAGGGTTTCCTCAAACCATGCTACGAAAGTAGGTTAGAAATAACTGTCATGAGACCCTTTATTATTCTAAAAATTCTAATAGTAATATTAGGCTGGTTGCTCCTTGAGAAAGAGTTGAAAATCAGAAGGATAGCTAAGATAAGTAACTATCACAACCAGAAAGAGTCTCAAGCAATGTTGAATATATTATGGCGATGGTTGATTCCCATTTCTGCAAGCCTGACCCTTCGCATTCTCGACCGTGCGCATATAAGTCGGAATACTGGGAGGAAATCTATAACTCATAAGGATTAGAAATCTAATGGGGAAAATGAGAGTACAGACCCTCATAGATAAACTGAATACAATAGTCTAGAGGTAAAGGATAATATATTTAACAGTGACCCTAACAATTAAGTAGACCAAAAATCTTTTAATTGTGGGTGCTAAGTTAACACTGAATATCAAAAAGAGTACCTAGGTTCGAATCCTAGAGCGCGATTACATCAAGCTGAGTTAGGGTGGTTAAACACTTTTTGATATTCTTTTTAAATTTAAAAAACAAAAGTTATGGCATATATTATATTTGGAGTTGTATTTATATCTTTTTGTATCTGGATATATGATCTAAAGAAAACGGAATCAATGACATGGGATTATTATGATATAATATCAGCAATTTTTTCATCAATCGGTTCGTCTTTATTAATATCATTCATAATCACAATACCAATATGTCTGGTAATGACGGAAGTATATTCAGAATCAAAGTATAAAAACAAAACTGAAAAATGGAATATTGTTACATTGAAAGATAATAACAATACAAAAGGAAATTTCGAAATGATTTTAGGTACTGGTAGTGGTCAAGTTACTCAAGGATTGAGATATTCAACCTATATAGAAAAAGGTAATGAAATCAAATTATTGACAGTAGATACAGATGATGCTGAACTAAAATATACAGATGATAAACCTTATGTAATAATCACAAAACAATACAAAAAAATTGATAATAGAAAAGCATGGGGGATATTATTCTTCCGTACTTCAAGCAACGATAAATATATAGAAATAGGACAACCTAGATATGTATTCAACTTGAAAAAAGAAAACATTCAGCAACAATTAATATTAGACGCTGAATAAAGATGCATAGTGTTATTTTTTTAATTGAGACTCCCCTGACAAATTAAGTTTTGTTGGGGGTTTTTCTTAAACAAATGTTATGAAAGATAAATTTAAAGAAAATCTATTAATAAACGGTTTCCAACCAATTTATAGTAATCATAATAATTCAGAAATAGATTATATCAGAGATGGAGTTAGAATTAGATACAATACAGAAGAACAAAGTGCAGTCGTAATAAAAGACATTATAAATAGAACAATATCCTTTTCAATGACTAGTATCAAATATTCGGTGGATGATTGGTCTGAAATAATGGACATGCACAATTTATTTAGAAAAGATATATAAACCACTCGTAGATAGCGAGAATGTGGGCTTGAAAGTAGCCATCATTTAAAGAGTTGCGAGTATAGACAAGTAAGAAGTAGCTATTCTGAAAAGTTGGTTGAGTTTCCAATGTAACGGTTGGAATTGGTATCAGGGTATAACGCCAACAAAGAATACAGGGAAGTGGAGAATGAAAATTATGCGAGGTAGAAGTAGCCACCCAGACTGAAATGTCAAATATCCTTGGTGAAAAGCGTTTCATATATTCAGGTTCAGAAGCACATTCCGTAAGTTTTCAGTGTACGAGAGGATATGAGAATTAACCTACAGTCGAGTTCACGAGTTGGACTTGAAGAAATTAGACTGATCAATGATGGAAGTAGCAATGCGGAGCAAAACCCTTTGAGCATTTGGTGTAACAACACACTCCTTTAGAGTGGTTTATTTTAAAAATTATAAAATATGTATACAAGAGAAGAACTTATATCTATATGTGAAGATGCAGTAGTACATCACACAAGATGGCAAAACAGAGATTCAAATTCAAGTCAAATATTATTACGTAGTATTTACTATGGTCTTACAGGTGGACTTCCTTTTATAATTGAAGAAGATAGTGATGATAGAACCATATGGATTCTATTTGAAGGGGATTTTGATTATGATAAGTTATCTTTGGAGGGACAACATTTATCAATATCATCACTAGATGATTATTGGAAAGATTGTGATCCTAAACACAAAGGTGAAATGTTTGAAGGATATGGTATTGATTTTCATGATAAAGAAAGTAGACTTGGTGGATATATGCCTACTAGAAAAAGATTGGAGGATGTCGGATTAGGTAATGATTGGTATTAAATATTATGGAAACAGGTGATAAAGTCAAATCAAGTCTTAGTTTATGGAGTGGTGATGTTGGTACAATCTCTGGAATAATTCAAAGAAAAGATGATAAAAATGGTGATTTAGTTCATGTATTATTTCCTGAAACAGACACTCATTATGGTTACCAACAATCTTTCAATAGTAAAGATTTAATTGTAGTCGAAAGCAAGTTACAAAATGAGATAGATTATCTTAATCAAATGGATTCTGATTTCTATCATTCAGACATATAAAATTACAAGATATGAATAAAGAACAAAAAATTCAGAAAGAAATCAAGATGTTAGATAAAATTATCTCATTATCTGAAAAAAAGAAAAACAAGTTGAGAAAAAAATTACTAAAACTATCTGATTCAATTAAAGATAAATTAATGTATATCTACACTTCTGATGAACATTCTGATTGGATACTCAGCTATACAAAAGATGGTATACTTGATGAATGGTTAGATAATAAACATAAATATTCCACAATCATCGTATCAGATATGGTTGACAGTATTTTTGAATCATACACTGTAGATAATTATAAAGATTATATAGAAATATGCGATATGTTTTCACATGAAAATGTATATGATTCAGAAGAGAGCTTCATTGAAGATACCAGAAGTGATGATTACTATTCGATTGTAGATAAACAAGATTTCGTTGATTTAGCCAACGATATTATAGATAATAATGTTTCAAGTTTTAAATGAATTGGTAATGAATACTGAACAAGCAATCGAAAAAATAAAAGAAATTGATGCTGAAATGCAATCATTGATTGATGACAGAGCAGAATTGTCAAAATTTCTAATAGAGAATAGTAAATCAACTGTTGAAAAAATTACATGCGATTTATAATAGCAATGAACATACTTCTTTTGTAATCGAAAAGACAAAAAATGGATTAATCTACAATTATCTAGGTAACAAAGAAAGACATGAAACTATATCGGTTAAAAATATGATCGATGATATAACATATTTCGAATTATGTGAGACATGGATAGAGCAACTGGAAATCAATGGTCTTCTTGGTTTAAATATGACAGAAGAAATATATGAAAAACGAGTAAAACATGCTTTTTCAGATGTTCATAGAATTGAAAAGTTTCATGACATGATCAATGATGTTTTAAAAGCAAAAGTAGCAACCTTTAATTATGACTGGTAATGAATAAAGAACAAATAAAAGAAAGAATCGAAGAGATCAATATTGAAATACAAATGTTGAACAGTGAGAAAAAATCGTTAACTAACGAACTGATAAACAATTCAGATTCATTGCGTGATAAAATAAATGCAATATTATCAAGTGATAATGAATCAACTTGGATTATGAGTTATACAAACGGGGGTTTACTGGATGATGAATTAACTGGTGATAGATACAATAGAAGAGAAACAGTTGATGTCAACGACATGCTTGAAAACATCTTGACACGTGATTTCTGTGACACATGGGAAGATCAGAAAATAATAAACGAAATTTTCGATATGGAAAACATGACAGAAGAACAATATAATGAGTATATCAAAGGTAAATATAATAGAGTTCATTCTATTGATGCGTTCTATACCATGATTGATGATATTATTAAAGAAAATGTATCATCATTTACATTTGACTGGTAATGGAATTTCATATATTGGATTTTTTAGTATGGTTGATAGGAGCCATACTTATCTATAAGTTTTATAAAGAAGATCCTATCTTAACACTTATATTTGAATTTGCTTTTGTGTTTTTTTGTATTTTTATCTTCGTAGTTGTAGATTTAAATGTAATAAGCATGTTCAACGATATTAAAATAACTTGGTAAATTATGGGATATTATCACGGCATTGACGATAAGAAATTGACTAATAAGTCAGTACGAGAATTAGAATTAGAACTCGAACAAGCAAAAAAGCAAGAAACATTATCTGCTCTTGAAAAAGAAATGGAAACTTTAATTAAAGATTTCGAAGGTAAATGCTTTGGTAATCAAACATTTTCTAGAAAAACAACATGCCTCTTGGTTGCAAGCAGTTTATTATGAAAAATTTTATATAGAAGATAATAAAATATATGTAATAAAACATAATGTTTCATCAAGTAACATACCATCAGTTTATAAAGGAAAAGCCAGAGGAATTAATTATACTAGATATATTAATAAAGAGTGTTTGACAAATGATTATAGTAATCCTAGAAATGCTTTATATTCAGGTTTTTCTAATACTAGAAAAGAAATATCATTGGAAAAATTCACTCAAATATATAATGGTGGTGAAGAAGCACATGATTTATTGAGAAAAGTATTTGCAACTGTAGCACCAGAAACTGTAATAGAAAGTAAATATTTTGAAGGAGTTACAGGTGAAGAACATGTTGAAAAATTAATAGAAGAACTTGGTTTAGAAGTAGTAGATATAATGAAATATCCTAAAATAGAACGGATATTAAGATATAAAACTTTGCCTTTATTTCAGTATCAGAGATGGATTCCACAATCAATGATTGTTCGTATATTGAAATATTATGCAGAGGAATTACGAAAAAAATATAGAGATAGTTTAGGAAATGTATATTCTAGAGCAAGAACTGATTTCTTAGAAGATGCAGAAGAATTAGAAAACTTTGCAAAACAATTTTCAGTATGAGTAATTTTACAGAAGAATTTGATATAACTGATTCACAATTAGAGGAGATACGTACATGGGGTAGTTATCAACGAAGAATTAAAAAATTTGTGATAAATTCAACCACGCAGACTTTCAATGAAATCTTTGGTGAGGATGATGGAGAAAGATTGAGATCACATTTTTTAAGATTGAATAACAACATGACTGAATTTGTGACATATCTTACATCAGATCAAGCAAACGAATTGTATGTATATATCATAAAGAATTACAAAAATTATTAATTATGACAGAAGAACAAATTAAAAATAGACTCATGGAATTAAATTCTAATTCACATGCAATAAATTTGGAATTTGCAACTTTGAGAAATGAGTTTTTAGACATATGTCAAGATAATTCTGAAAAATTGAAAATAATTCTACAATACGGAGAAGATGATTTTTTCGAAATAGCTCACAGAGAAGACGGTTTAATAGCAGACTATCTTGATAAAATACCAAGACATATGACTGTCAGTGTTGAGTATATGATTGATAATATATTCGATAAAACTATTTGTGATACTTGGGAAGATCAAAAAAAAGTATATGATGAATTCGGTTGGTACATAGATCGAGTTCATTGGGAAGAAAGAATGGATGCGGATGCGAGCGGAATAACTGTGGTAGAACCTCAATTGTTCATGGATCTATTGGATGATTTAATAAGAGCAAGATGTAAAAGTTTCATAAATGATTGGTAGAATAGATAAACGTTTATTGGATTATTGTTATGAACATAGCGAAAACGAAGCAGATTGGAATGGTATAGTCATAAGAAGTCAAGAAGAATATGATGAATTAATGCATATAGCCGCTTGGTCTGATACAGATTTGAAAAAATTATTATATGGATTATGTGATTTTCAGTATTACATTGATAATGAGTATTATAATGGTATGGTTATATTTTTAGGAGGAGGATTCACATATAGTTTGGAATATGCCTTAGATTATCCACATTTATATCATCTAAGAGAATTTTCAAGTTTTACAAAAGGCTTATATAAACAATCGGTAGACAATCAACAAATTAAACAACTGATAAAATGAACGAAGAAACAATACTCAAAAAACTCGAAGAATATTCCACATCGGTTGGTAGAGGTATTATTATCAGAAGTCAAAAAGATTGGGAAGAATTAAGAGAAATCATAAGAGACAGTGATAAATTGTCAATGTCATCAACTGATTTTAATTTTTACCAACAAGAACTTAAATCAAAATCAATGATTGTGTTTTTGAGTGGAGGATATACTTCTGACATAGAATACTGTATTAGACAAAAAATAACATTGAGAGAATATTCATCTTTCAGTAAAGATTTTTATATATACAAAGAAGAACTTATTAAATTATTATAATTATGAAAAAATTAACTAGAATAGCCTTTTGGTTTTTTACCTTAGCATATCTACCATATTTACTTTTGTTGGTAGAACCCAGTACAACTATGAAATTGGTTGCAATAGGTTTATCAGTATCTGCCTTTTGTACAGCAATTGCAGTTTCATTATCTGTTTTTGAAATGAATGATTTATCTAAAAAATATATCAAACAAAGAGATGAAATGGAAGAAGCTAGAAATACTTACAAAAAAGCATCTGACAAACTGATAGCTTATGTACTTGAAAATGATAAGTACAAACAACTATATGAAGATTTATTAAAAGATCAATATAATAGATAAATTATGCCATTCTTAGAAATAAAAGCATGTGTGGCTTGTCCACATCACGAGTGTACAGATTTTGAAGAAGATGGATCATTGGTTTTAGATGACATGTTTA
Organism: Platalea minor; assembly: GCA_037975005.1. Lineage (NCBI taxonomy): Eukaryota > Metazoa > Chordata > Aves > Pelecaniformes > Threskiornithidae > Platalea > Platalea minor. Next base: position 45,729 of record JBBPFK010000165.1, read on the forward strand.
GAATAACGTGTAGTCATCCAGAACAAGAAAATCCACAGTATTATACAGCGAAGTTGAAAAATAGATATAATAGTATTTATTTCAACTGTCCTTTGGAAAAACAAAACGAAGAAGACGATGACTACTAAAGTATTTTTACGATTTTTATATTGGGTTGAAAATATCAAAAAACCTTCTGAACCAATCAGAGGAAGTATAACTCTATATAAAGAAAGCGCACATAAGGCAACACCTGATCCAGATAGATTATCTAAAAGCTATTGTTCAATATCAGTTGTTGATTTTTACAATCGTAATACATCATTCACGGTTGACAAAGATGGAGTAAATATAGTTGATAGTAACGAAAAAGGAACTAAACGATATAAAATTCCGTATAAATACATTAGAAATATATACATCCACGGCTATAACAATGCTGGTAGATGGTATTTTATGCACAAATTTCCACATCATTTATAATATGAAAAAACAATTCGTACCATTTGAAATAGCATTGAAACTTAAAGAATTAGGTTTTAATGAAGAATGTTTTGCTTATTATTACAAACATGGTAATTCTAAGAAAGAGAAATTTTTATATCATATAATGGATGACGAATATGATATTGAAGATATACCTTATGTTTTAAATTCTAAAACAATAACTAATGCACCATTATGGCAACAAGCTTTTGATTGGTTTAGAGAAAAACATAATTTAGATTATGGTGTAAGCACCTATACAAAAGAATTTATAAAAACAGGTTTAGTAAGACAATTTGAACCTCATATTATAAATTTGACTACAGATAATGCACTGTGGTTAGAAGGCTTTGATGATCGTGAAGAATCAAGATTAAAAACTTTAGAAGAATTAATACAAATAACACAACAAAAATTATGAACAATAACGTAATTACAAGGGTAGCTCCTTCACCAACAGGCTATTTTCACATTGGAACATTAAGAACAGCTTTATTAAACTATCTTTATGCAAAAGCAAATGGTGGTACATTTATTCTTAGAATTGATGACACTGATCAAGAGAGAGGTAGTGAAGATTTGATAGATTATATCTACAAACAAATGTCTGATTTCAAATTAGAACATGATTTGACTTTTAAACAATCTGATAGATTGGATCGTTATAAAGAAATAGCACAAAAGATTGGATATGAAGCAGCTGACGGTAGTATTGCATTAGATATGCCTGATTATACTATGACGCTTTTAAGAGCGAATGGTTTTCCGCTTTATAACTTTGCTTCCACACTCGACGATTATGATTCAAACATTACACATATTATTCGTGGTGTAGATCATATATCAAATGCGTCAAAGCAACAATTTATATGGAGACAAATCTTAAAAGCAACGGGAGAAGTTAAGCCGTTTCCTAAGCTTATTCATGCTGGTTTGTTACTAGATGGTAAAACTAAAAAGAAAATCTCTAAAAGAGACGGTTCTGGACTTGTATCAGATTATGCAGAGTATTCTAATGAAGCAATCTTGAACTGGATCTTCAAATTAGGTTGGTCTTCTAAAGATCCAAACTTTGATAAAAAATATCCAACATTAAGTATCAGTCAGATGGTTGAAGTTTTTAACGGGGGTAATATTAATAAAGCGAATAGTAATGTATTCATAGATAAATTGCAATGGCTAAACAAAAAAATGGCAAAAAAGTAACATCACCAAAAGAACTGAAAATTGGGATGAAAGTTATCATACTACATAGACCACAATATTGGAATGATTATGTAGTTGGAGGTATGAATCCTTTGGATGTCGTAAGTTATCCTTATGTAATGGAAATAACCAATATTCATCACGATACAGATCAAAACACTTGGTCAATGACAGAAGGTAGATATGGTTGGTCAGTTCTCTCATCTATTGAGGCTGGTATGGTTTTTGCAAATAAAGATTACGAGATAGGAAATAATTCTATTAAAAAATTGATATGAAATACGATTATAAAGAATATTTTGAAGTAGGTGATGAAATCGCAATATACTCAAATATTGAAATATGGAGTTCTAGACTTTCAGATAAATGTCCAGTATTTGGCCCCGATTGTTTATTTTATGAAGATGAACATCCAGTACGGATAAAAATAGTCGAGGCACAGTGGGATGGATTTTACACAGCATATCTTTGTGATAGAGGTTACGGATGGAGTTCGCAAGGATTCAAAGATGCAAAATACACAATTGCTAAGAAAAATCAAATAAGAAATGATGATATCCGTAGTATTTTATAGCTTTATGAGTATTCAAGTACTTAACACAAAAGCTACAACACGAAGCACAGACAGAACTGTGATGACAATAAATAAGAATATTTATACAATAGAACCAAAGTAATATGTACAAATTAAAATATATATACGATTCAATAAATGATTCAACAAGCGAGCTTGGTTGTGTAGGGTATATGGATTATACATCTAACCATCTTATGAACATTGAATTAGCCATAGATAGTATAGTAGAACATTACGAAATGTATCAGAAATTAGAAAACTGTCACGATTTCGAAGAACAACAGAAGATTTTGAATGAGTATTCTAAAAGACTGTGGTTCACAGAAAGAAAAGAACCATACATAGTGAAAAAAGATGGATCACGAACTGCGATTAAAGAATCAGATATTCATACATATGATCTGAAAGATGGTTGGAGAATAGTATATTTCCATAATCTATATGTAAGTAAGTTCAGTATTAGTTTGTTTTTGGATAGTGGTCACAAACACATATATTCTTGTGAATGGTGTAGTTATTATGAAGTACTACGTTCAGTTGAATCTTATTTAGAATTACCAAAACGAGAAATAATTTAATTATGGGATATCAAACAGACTTTTATTTATCTGAACCAAAATCTTTAACAGGAGATCAAACAGAATATCTTCTTGAAATTTCAGATTGGTTAACTCACTGGGAAGTAACAGAACTGACTAGTGGTTTTGTAGTTAGCGGAAATTGGTTCAATCACGAAAAAGAAATGAAAAAACTTTCAAAGAAATTTCCAAATACATTATTTTGTTTGGAAGGAATTGGAGAAGAAACTGATGACAGATGGAAACATTATTTCAGAGGAGGGAAATCATTTTATACAAGAGCAGAATTAAAATTCGAAGAATATTCAGATAATAAATTACAATAATATGCATAAAACAAAATTAAAATACATAGGTGATTTTATAATTGTAGAATTAGAATTCAGACAAAAAATAAGATCGAAAGACTCATATCGAGGTAAAATAAGTGCGATACATACTCAATGTATTCTAACTATCGATGGTTTTGTAATTGGAGTCAATACTATATCAAAACATATTGATGACAAAAACAATAAAAAATACGCATTTACGAATGCCGCAAGAGATGTAATTAAACTCATAGAGGCAAAAGAAATAAGAGAATATTTTTGGAAAGAAATACAAAAATTATGAAAATTGGTCTAGACTTACACGGAGTGATATCTGATCTTCCAGACGTGTTTAAATTTCTAAACGAGGCTGTAATAGCCAAGGGAGGTGAAGTTCACATTTTAACAGGTTCCACACTCGAAAAAGCTCAACGAGAATTGGACGATCTAGGATTTGAAAAAGGAATTCATTATACGATACTTTTTTCAATAGTGAATCATCATATAGAAAACGGTACTGAAATTATAGGATATCATGCAATAAACAAAAATCCAGAATTTCCCAACGAAGACTGGGATAAAACAAAAGCAGAGTATTGTGCGAAGAATAATATAAATCTTCACATTGATGACAGCATGATCTATAATGATTATTTTACCACTCCGTTTGCTAGACTATTCACTCATACAAACACACCTAAAATAAATAAACCTAAAAGATTAATGTCATGAACATTAGATATAGAAATTATAGACGCAGAAAGTTTGAAGATTGGAGAAGTAGAGTAAAAGCCCATCTTCCAGAACTTGTGAAGAAGTTCTATTCTCATAATGGTTATATACCATATGGTTATCATGTAAAATTAGGTAGGGTTATAGCAGACATCAACAATCCGTTTTACTCTTTCCAGGATGACCAAATGAACAATATAGATGACCAAGGAGAGGTGGTCAGAGAAATAATTTTAGAAATACTAGTAGAAGAAATTTTTAAATTTATAAATGAATTGAAAAATGGACGAAAAAATAACATTAGATAAACTAAACGATATAGTTAAGGAGATTGATGCTGAATATCAAGGAACTAGATTTCTTATATTCACTGGAGATCACGAAGGAAGTCTTTGGGTACAAGTAGGAACTGAAAGACCTGATACTTACACTGGAGTTATGGAACTAGGTAAAGGAGGTAAAGCTTATGTTTCACCTTATGCGGTTCATGATGAAGTCGTAAAGAAAATCTTTGGATTATGTATGGCTTATGTAGAGCATGAAGTAAGAGAAGGATTCAAATGGAAAAAAAGAAGAATATTTAACCCCCATGTAACTATCGAAGCTTTACATTCGGTAGCTAAAAAATCAAATTGGAGAAAATGATAGATTTAGAAGGCGTGTGTTGGATAATTTACGGGATATCCATTTTATTTTCGATGGGATATATGCTTACCAAATCGGATGCTGATTATGATTCAGAAGCAATATTTATATTAACTGTTATTGCTCAAGCGATTTGTTGTATTATACCTATTTTAAACACCATACTCGGAGCAATACTTGTTGTAACTGCATTTAGAGATAAAATAAAAATGAAAAAGAAAAATGGAAAATCATAAATTATATTTAATAGGTGGTTACATACGTGATGCCTTGATGAAAAAAGAAAGTAAAGATAAAGATTACAGTTTTGTTTTCGAAGATGTCGATTATTCAATTGATGTACACACTTACTTTGATGAAATGCATGACATTCTAGAAAAAAGAGGTGTTAGAATATATCAAAGATGGGAAGATGCTTTCATAATTAGAGGTAGATACGAAGACGAAGATGTTGATTTTGTTATGGCTCGCAGAGAAACATATCCAGATCCAAACACTCGTCAACCATTAGTAACTATTGGAAACTTACATGATGATTTAGAACGTAGAGACTTTACAGTAAATTCGATGGCTGTTGAAGAAGGACATGAAATTTCTCATAAAAATTTGATAGATCCATTCGGAGGTAGATATGATTTGATGGAAAGAACATTAAATTGTACTGTATCTTTAGATAAATCTTTTAGAGATGATGGTCTTAGACTCATAAGAGCTTTGAGATTCATGGTAACTAAAAACTTCAAGGTTTCTCCGAATCTACATAATGCAATGTTTACAGATGATACAACATATTACGAAGTGTTATCTAAACATGTATCAGTCGATCGTATCAACGAAGAATTATCTAAAATGTTCAAGTATGATACTGTTCGATCTTTGAAGATTTTAAATCTTATTAAACAAAATAATTTGTCACGGTTTTTTGAAAATGGACTTTGGCTTAAACCAACAACTGAAAAAATTAAATAATATGCCTTGTTATGATCCAAGAGATAGCTATGACTATCAAGCTAATGAACTTCGTCAAAATTTGAAAGAAGAGAAAGAAAAAACAGCAAAATGGGAAGCTGGTTTTTGTGCAATTGTAAATAGACTAGAAACATACTTTACTAAAGATCAGATACTTCAATTTATGGAAGAAGCTGGTAAAACTAGTAAAATGAATGTACTAGGTTTATATAAAGAACATTTGGCTAAAGATATATCGAGATTGGAAGAAGATCTTGATGATAGATATAGTGCAGATGAATTAAAACTTATTGAAGAAATTTTGAAAAAACGTAATAAATAATGAATTTAGAAACTATATTTTGGATTATATATATTCCGTCATTGGTTTTTTCAATATTGTTTAATTTTGCATTGGCTGCATATTATGCTGAGAAAAACTATAGTTTAACCTTCGTATTATTTATGATAGGTTTGGGAGGAGTTGGTGCTTTGACACCTGGAATAAATACACTTATGGCAATTACATTTGCTGTATGGGCTATTATAGATAAAGATAATTAAAATGGAAAAAGAAAAAAGAGAATTTCTTGAGGTAACTATTCCCAAGATAGAAAAGGAGCGAAATGTAAAGGTTCTATTAGCCTATGTGAGAGGTTCTCATATGTATGGTACTAATGTTGAAACATCGGATGTTGACATAACGTTTGTTTATCAGCAACCAACCGACAGTATTTTAAGAGGAGACTATAAAGAGCAGATTAATTATGGAGGAAATGATATCGTTGGATATGAAATTCAACGTTATATTCATCTTCTTTCACAAAATAATCCGAATATAATTGAATCTTTAGATATACCAGAGGATTGTATCATATATAAAGATGCTTCCATGAATGTTTTTGAAAAAGAGAAATGGGTATCTAAGTTGGTCAAAAAAACTATACTTGGATATGCAGACTCTCAGATCAAAAAAGCTACAGGACTTAACAAGAACATGAATAATCCTCAACCAAAACAACGAAAAGATATTCTTGATTTTTGTTATATTATTGAGAACGGTAAATCAAAATCATTCAAAGAATGGTATGAATTATTCAAAGAATCTTTATATGATTTGAAAAGTGAAGAATTTCTAGATCATAATAATTGGGGATTGACCAAATATCCTGTTGGAAAAGGTATGTTTGCATTATGGCTTCCACATGATACTCTGATGAGAGGACTTATAAAAGATCCTGATTCAGTTCAACTTAGAACATCAACTATTTCTAAAGAAACTGAACGAATACAAAAATCATATACTCTTTATTATAATCAAGACGGATTTGAAGTTCACTGTAAGCAACATAAAGCCTATTGGAAATGGGTTGAAGAGCGTAATGAAGAAAGATTCAATATGAATCAGAAAGCTGGACAAGGTGTTGACCTTAAAAATATGATGCATTTGTTCAGATTGTTAGAGATGTGTGAAAACATAGCTAAAGGAAACGGTCTTCAAGTACGTAGTAAAAATCTAGAGTATTTACTCGATATTAGAAAAGGTAAATACGATTATAATGATCTTATGAAAATAGCTGATCAAAAATACGAAGAAATTAAGAAGACATTTGAAACAACAGATCTTATGGAAAATGTTGATGTAGAATACGCAAAAGATTTATTATTAAAATTTAGAAAATGAAAAATTATTTCAGTTCAGATTATCACTTGTGTCACAAAAATATCATTAAATATGATGGAAGACCATTTGATGACATAGAAACTATGAATGAAACAATTATCGATAACCACAATTCAGTTGTTGGGAAGAAGGATAATTTTTATTTCTTAGGAGACTTTTGTTTTGATAACAGAAGAACCGAAGAGTTTTTAGAACAACTCAACGGTAATCTCTTCTTTATTAAAGGAAACCACGATAGTAGAGATACGATTAAATTGTATCAAAAATACGGAGTTTATCTTGGTGAACAAAAGAAGATCAAAATAGAAGACAAAGAATTAGTATTAAACCACTATGCAATGAGAGTATGGGACAAGTCCCATCATTCCGTATACCACCTTTATGGACATTCTCACGGTAGTTTAGCAGACGATCCTAACTCATTATCATTTGATGTAGGATGTATGTTATTTGACTACAAACCAATCGAACTTGCACAAGTAGTTGATATTATGAGTAAAAAGAATTATAAACCAGTAGACCACCATAGATAAGATTATGAGCGATAAAAGATTAAAACACATCTTAGATGTACCAAGAACATTTTATGTTGAAATAGATGAGTTATTTGATGGCCCAACATTAGACGAGGCAATTGAATATCTTCAAAGTATTAAACCAAAACTGAAAGAAGCATGTGATGCTCAGTTATTAGTTAATCCAAATGCAACACCGTTTGAAAGATATGATGAAATTCGTCTTGAATTAGATAACTATGGTGATGGATATGACTTGAGTATTCGTTGTTTGAGATTTGAAACAAACGATGAAGAAGCTGAAAGACAACTCAAAGAAGAATCGATGAGACGTGAAAGAGAAGCGAAATTGATCGAAAGTGAAAAAGAAATGTACGAAAAATTAAAAGCAAAATATGGGAGCATCAGCTAATTTTGAAGCATCGTTAAAAGCAGTTTATCCAAGAACTTTAGATATTGAAATCGAGAATACGGAAGAAGAAGTAAACAAGTTTTTAGAAAGTTATGGAGGTTACTATGGAAGAAAGATTGAACTTGATAGTGAAGATGAAGTAACTATGGAAAATCTGGAAAGTAAAAAATATCTAGGTTTCATCAGAACAAGTGGTGAAGATGAATGGTCAACTATGAGTGAATATGCAAAAGAAAACTTTGATTATGAATTCGGAAGTATTATTGACGAAGATGGGAAACTATATGCTGTAAAACCTTTGACAATGACAGAGTTACAAAAAATGAATCTTAAAATCTTATCTGAATATGAATTTTTAGATGATGTTGATATTCATGTAACTCTTTCGAGGATTTATGGATTGGTATATGCTGATTCAGATAATGATTATTCAAAAAAAGTTTCGATTCCAGATAACATAATGAATGATATCATGAACAAAAAGTGTTATTTGTTATTAGGTGGAACTGGTGATTCATATTATTAATAATGAAGTTTGATCTAAGTAGAATTGCAAATATCATAACAAGTGATTATACATCATTTGAATATGATAGATCTTTTGGTGTAAAATTCAAAATCATAAAACATTTTGAGACTTTGAGTATTAGATTCAAAAGAAAAGGAGATTATCATAACTTCTGTAAAAATATTGTCATGCAAGATAAAAACGGAGCTATGATAAATCAGAATGAGGACATAAAAATATTAAAGAAAATAGATACAAAGAAAGCTCACTGGGTATTTCTAGATAATAATTTCAATTATGTAGCTAGTTTTGCTGATGAAAATTTCAACAAGAATAGTAAAGATGTAGTGGATAGTTATATCAGAAAGAATCCAATGAGTTTATTGTATTTATATGCGGTTGGTCATAATAATGAACTTTGTTTGCAAACCACCTTTAACAAAAAAAGTATTTATAAGTAATGAATGTTAGGAAAAATATAGAGGTTGGTGATACATTTATATGTATCAAAGATGTAGTAATGAAAGCCACAGGTGAAATAGCTTATGTTTCAGGTAAAACATATAAATCCGAAGTAAGAGGATGTTTGACTAATGAACAAAATTTCAAGTTACACAACTGGAGTTATGGTTGGATGACCGAATATTTTAAACCTTCCAAAACATACAAGATAGATAATGAATCATTAACTAAACTATTATGATAACAGCAGATACAATAATTTCTTTCGGTAAATATAAAAGTCATAAAGCATCTAAGATTGCTTTTCATGATCCACAATACATAATTTGGTTACATGAAAAGACTGATTGGTTAGTTGATGAAAGTCTTTTGAAAGAAGCCAAAAGTATTATCGAAAAAATAAAAGAATGTAATCGTGAACTAGAATGGAAACGAGTGTCAGAAGAAGCAGATAGAAGAAGCAGAGAAGACAATCTCAAAAATGCAATTGATACTGACTATGGTAAAGCTGTTAAAACCAGTGATGGTAATTTCAGATTGATTGACGATGAGGGTAATGAAAGTAATGATACTGTCAGTTGGTATTTTGGTTGGAGTGAAGGTAATTGGCAAGAAAATAATTAGATATGAGATTCAAAGCAGGTAAATATTATATTTGCAAATCAACTCATACTCGTTTCCTCAATATATATAGTGATACAATACAAAGTGGAACTTTTTATAAAGGAAGAGTTTATTATTCTGATGTTGATAATAGGATTACAGATAGTAGAGGACTTAGATGGAATCAACTTAATTTGAACTATGATGAATATTTTGAAGAATATAAAAACTATCATATAAACTCAAAAGAAATACGTAAGTTATGCAGCAGTTAATAAAAGGACAATCTTATCTTTGTACAGAAAGTTTTGCTGTATGGGGAAACGTCAGTATGGTGGGATTTTATTTCGAAGATCGTGTTTATCGATGTATAGGTAACAATAAACTTATAGCAAATAATGGTCTTCATTATCAAATAAACGAAATGCATCTGAAAAAATTCAAACTCTGGAAAAGATATGTAACAACTGAACCAAAAAAATTATTATGACAATAAGAGAGTATCTGTGTATAGAAGATTATCATGGGTTTGATGGAAGTGCTCGTATATGTTTATTATATGCTGGATCAAAATATAAATCATCGTTCATCAACGAAAATTTAATAGAAGCCGAAAATGGATATATGTTATCAGCCCCTTATTTTGTAGGTAATTATTTGCAATTAATCAAAGTTAGTAAAAACAAAGTAAATAATCAGGAAATAAAAAAACTGTTATAATGAAATATATATGTGTAAAAAATTATCCTTATAAAGATGGATTTATTACGAAAAAAGGCAAAATATACGAATCTATATCAGAATCTAATCCTCGTTTGGTTAGAATAGAAGAAGGTTATGTTATGGAAGTAACTGATTCAGAGTATTTAATCCCATATGTATATAAAGAATATAAAGTATCTAATGAACTATTAAAACAAATGTTATGAACAAACATAGATTTAAATTTTTATGCTCAATCACTGAGATAGACAAGAGTAAGATACCAACCAACACACCTTACTGTTATAGCGTAGATAAAGAAGCTATCAAGAATTCAAAGAAGCCTTTAACAACCATACCTATAAAGATGTGTCCATATTATACTGATGGTAAAAGTACTTTCAAAGGATGTTTATATACCACACTATATACGAATCATGATAGATTTTTAAATAAAGAAAAGATATGCAATATACTTTAACTTATTTGTGCGTAAGTTCATACAAACACGAAACAGAAATATTTGGAACAGTCATCGCAATAGAGCTTATAAAAGGAAATTATTATAATGTTCATGATAGTATAACTGATCATTTGATTTGTGAAAATAGGTTTATTAGTGAATTACAGCATTTATTGGATTTGGGAGTAATAAAACCATACAAAGAAAGACATTACGGAATATTAAATAAACAATTAAAATCAAAATTATGAGTGATATAAGACTTTATAAATATGAAGGTGCTATACTTAGAAAAGTGACAACTACTAAGTTGAAACATAAGTATAAAAGCGTAGAAGATTGTATTAATGCTATTGATAATTATCAGTTGGGGAAGCATTTTTCTTTGCCCAGTTTAGAAGTTCAATATGTAATTGTAGAATATACAGGTGAATATAGAGCTAAAATAGTTCAAATTTATAATAAAACACATATTAAATCATGAAAATAAAATATTCACTTTACTTACAAACAAAATCCAAATATTGTGTACCAGATAAAGATTATTACGGTAATGAAATATGGTATGAAGGATCGTTTTGTAATTTTTTATACATAGATAGTTTTGAAACTAAAGAAGAAGCTATTGCTCATATTCAAAATAATAAATCAACAGATATTATTTATACAATAAAAGAAACATACCATATATAATGACAAAAGAAGAACTAAATAAAATACTGGAATCTGATGAAATAATCATTACAACTAAATCTATCATAAAAGAAGCTATTAAAGGTCACATCAGTGGTTTATTAGAGTGGGATGATTATTATGATTTCAGTAAAGGTGCTCATACAATATCAAATGAGACAGAAGAAGAAATAGCTAACTACATATTAGAAGAAATAGTTGGAGAATAATTAAATATATAATAAATAAAATGACAAAATCAATTTTAGGGCTACTAGTGGTAGCAATGATGGGAGTAACTGCATGTAGCAAAGGCCCAGTAGACGTAAAAGTAAATACCAACACTGATTCAGTTAAGGTAGCAGATACCGTAAAAGTTGCGGTTGATTCATTAAAAATTAAAAAATAAAGAAAACATGAAAAAAGTATTATTTACATTAGCACTTGCTATGACAGGTGTATTCGCATTCGGACAGTCTAAGACTGAATTTAAAACAGGAACTGTACTTATTGAAACAGGTTCTTCAACTCTAGATCAACGTATTGTACCAACAGGTCTCGGATATTATAGTGTTGCTGGAGGACAAAAGAGTATTGCAGTAGGGGCGCAAGCTGGTTACTTCATTGCTGATAACTTAGCTATTAAAGGTGGTTTAGGTTACGCAAATACTCATCAAGATGGTAAAACTATTGTTAATTCTTTTGGTTATAATGTAGGTGCTGAATATTACTTCTTCGGGGTATTACCACTACAAGTACTATGGTCAGGAGCAACTATCAAAGGTTTTGATAAAAACGCATCTTATGTATCAACTCAATTAGGTTATGCTTATGTTGTGGGTAAACATTTAGTACTGAAACCAGTTGTACGTTATGATCATTCTACTGATAACTATTGGAAGAATGGTTGGGGAGCAGGTTTCCAAATCGGATATAAATTTTAATTATAAAGGCAAGCAGCCGAACTATGAGGGGGGATAATTATCTCCCCTTTATTATTTGAAAATATTAAAAACGAATCATTATGTCAATTGAATTATTATTTAAAATGGATCTAGGTCTATTTATCTTATTTATACTTTTCGGTATGATTACTGGAAATGCATCTGGATCAAATAAAGTAGCAAATGTTACTGGAGTTCTAACAGCGGTTTTTGGAGGTTTAGGGCTTCTAGGATTTTTAGGAATTATAGTATTAGTAATATTGGGAAAAAATGCAATATAAACAAAAAATAACAAATCCAGACATTATTAAGTTTGGAGAGAATGTATACTGTGATAAGATATACAAAGGTCAAGAACCATTGAAAGTAACTGGTAAAAAAGAAACTTCTTTTCAAGTAGAATATGATCCATCAGGAGGTACTGCTTATGTAATAGCTAGTGAATGGATTCCTATTGAAAATCTTTATATCAAACGAGCAATGTGCCCTCACAAAGATAACGGAACATGCAAGACTGAGTTTAATCATTACTGTAAATATCCAAAATGTGAACCTAGATTATGAAAGAACAATTTTTTTCAGCGTATTTTAATGAGTATTTATACAATAATAATTCCGATGGTGAATACTTACCCTACCCTTATACATTAAGAGAGGTATATGAAGATCCATTGATTACTGACAAAGATTATTACATAGAACAATCGTTTCTATGTTTGAAACCATTTACTGATTTTTCAGTTGAGGATGCAAAGGATTATTTGAAAAGATTTTATGATTATTTGGATTCACCTAATGATTTTAGAATAGAACACTCAACTATGAGTTATAAACCTGTAATACATATTAATTTTAGATATAAAAAAGAAAATGATGTTCTTGCTGATTTGAATGGCTATAGACCATGTACAATTAGTATTATAGGATTTACTTTGGATGATGAACAAGCTATGTTTTTTAGAAACAAAGGTTATGCTATTTCTTGGAATGGGTTATCAGTAGAAGATTTATTGGAAAAAAAATATATTCAATTATGGGAAAAACAATTACAATAAGATATTACGTATCAAACGATGATATGGATGAAGGTGATGAATTGATTGAAAGAGAATTGGTTATTAATTCAATACAAATCATAAGCCTCATAACTGAACTTGGTGAATTAAATCAAGACGAAGATATCGAAGACTATGATATTCTTTAATTTTAATATCAAAATATTTGTGTATGTTGTGAAAAATTTTTAATATTGCAACATGAATAAATTGATAAATTTTATAAGAAAACATCAACAGGGAGGGATGACCAAAGAGTCCTATAATCCTGTAATGCCAAAATATGATACGAGAGATATTAAATCTTTCTACAAACAAATGTTGAATTCTGATTGGTATAAAAAAAGACTAGCAGCAAACGGATATAGTAATCCAGAAGAAACTGCTGGTAATAGAAACTATCAGGTGCAAACTGCAAAAGTTGAAGAAAGAGGAATGGGAAATAAGTACTTTCCATCCAACAACTTTGTAGCATCAAATGGTTTCAAAACTATTCAGGCTGGTGGACATCCTCGAAGTGAAGTAACATCTATGTTAGGTCAAGCAGAGTTAAACGAATTTCCGTTAAATGATATTGAAAAAGCAATTATGTTACAAAACAATCATACTGAAAACAAGTATCAAAGAATGTTGGATTTACCTATAAACAAAGGTAATATAAATTCAATAAGATACAATCTTTATAGATCAGGCTTATATGATCCTAGTACAGGTAGATATAAAACCAACGACGGACTATTTAACAAAGAAATGTTAGATAAAGTAAATAAAGATAATAACGCAAAAAGACTACGTTCCGTATATGATGACAAAGATTTAATTAATCTTATGAATACCATTGCAATGAACGATAATGAAGAGCAAATTACTTATGCTCAATTGGGTGGAATCCTTACCAGATTCTACGGACTTTAATATTCCATAACAAATTAGCCCCCTTTCCTTAGTTGGATTGGGGGCTTTTTTTATTTTCGGTTTACACAAACAGACTCGGATCAGGGGAACAGAGTTTGATATTGTTCCACAATCAACTGTAGTCTTGATAATTATATTGTTTCGAGTTTGAAACAGTTCTATTCATCAGGTTAAAGATATTCTTTTTAAACTGTACTTCTTCCTTTCCATAGGATTTAATCAATTTCTCCTCTTCTGGAGTAATTTCATTAGACGATTTATTCATTATTTCATAGATCTTCTTGAACTTAGGGTTCGTAATCTTCTCAAATACACGTCTCGATGATGAATTTGGATTGTTGGCTGATATTTCACTCATTAATTCATATGCATCATTATTGAAATTGGAATACCTTCCATCATAATTGCCGTTACTAGCATCAAATAACTCTTTTCTAACTGCGTGAACATCGCTTACAGTCTCTTTGTAATCGGCTTCGTGCGAATTACTATTCTTGGCAAACGGATTAAAATAATTTAATTTGTCATATACTCTTGATGCCATATTACCCCCATCATACACATTATTGTTATTTATGAAATCTTTCATATGGGAGTTATCAAATTCATGCCCTATTTCGTGGGCAACAATATCTTTCATATCAGTTATACCAGCTCTATCGGCATTTTTAATGTAGATTTCAGGTAATCCTGGAACATTGAAAGCCGAATACTTTCCTGGTACGTTGATATTATTTATTTTTAGATTATTCAGTGAATCTTTCAGTTTGTTTCTATAGTCATTATAGTCATAACCAGCCTTGATTACTCTCTCCTTAAACTTAGGAGAATTGAGATATTCTTTCTCGAACTTGACTGTTTCCTGAATATCTGGTAGGTATTCTTTTCGTATATTACCACCAATCTGATACTCATTACCTCTTCTTGCTTTCTCCGCAGTCTGAGAAGCAACATCAAACAACCCGTTACTTCCAGCAAATTTACCGAACTTAGGTAAATTGTGATTTAATTGCACACCTAATACACCTAGCATATTAGGCTTTTTAGACAAGTTTATATACTTTGCCCTCTGTGCGAGGAAAGGTATCGCAGAAGCTATGTCTAAAGCGTCGAGAGCGGCATCTCCTTTATTGAACTCAACATTCTTTTGAGTTGACATTTGATATAAGTCTTTTATACCCCTCCAAGCATCACCCCAATTAGATATACCTGTAATATCAAGAGCCGTTAAAGGAGACTTCGATAGTCTCTCATGGTGTTGTATGTTTTTTAAGTTGGCGTTTTTTTCTTGAGCTATTGCGTTCTGCAAAGCTTGACCTTCCAATTGTTTATTAGTATTAGAATCGAAAAAAGTGGGAACGCTTTTACCATCCCCACTTAAACTAGTCTTTATATAATACTTTTTAGATATTTGACCACCAGACTGATATTTCTGTGCGATCTTATCTAGCTGTTCTCTGATTGAATTCATAGTACAAACTTAAATAAAAAAATTGATATTATAAAATGTTTTGATTTTTAAATTAAGCTTTTTCGCTATGTATCAATTCTTTTACATCCAACCAATCATTCACAATGTGTTCATTATCAAGGTCATCTATCGATCTTCTGATTATCATGTCACATATCTTCAATAGCATCTTGTCCTTCAAGTTGTGTGTTACTTTCTTTAAGTATTCTAATTTCTTCTCCGCTTGTCTTCTGTTTGTCATATAATAATTTTTCTTTCAATTCAGTCATTAATTCTTTAACCGATTTATCAAATATTTTTTGTAAATTTTGACAGCTTAAACATTCTGTGTCACTGCATACACCAGATTCAATGAAATCCACTGTACCGTATGTTTTACAAAATCTTGTAAATTTTATTGTTCTCATAATTTTAAGGATAATCTAAACATACGATTTTTCCATTGTACCAACCAAAATTCTCTTTTTTGTTATCTTCTCTACATAACGGTTTGAAGAATTCTTTTTGTTTTTCATTCAATTCTTTTTCCAAAGGTATACACCTTCTTTGAATCTGTAACAATCCGAACCAACTACAGAACAGAGAAGGGGCTACATGAGCCACCATATTCTCCGCATAATCCGCATTGATAAAAGATTTATAATAATTTCTCTCACTCCAATTAGCTCTACAACCATCTAAAAAATGTTCGTGATTGTATATTGGATTTGCTATTTTAATGGCATATTTTCCTATTAACCATACCATTCTCGTTATTCCTAATTGCATAAATATATATCGTTTAGTGGGGTATTGTAATTAAATGATATTTGAACTGCTTCTAATATAATTCGCCTATGCATTATATTTTTGATTTCTATTTTTTTGATTTTGTGTTTATAATTTCCATAAAAATTTATACATTCAAGTCTAACAACCACATACTCTGATAAATTTTCCATATGATGTTTATAACTTTTAACATAATATTCAGGTTTATAATTAATTTGTTGATATATGCCACAAATTATATATGCCAACATACTCAATGATATAAAGATTATAATAATTAGGTTTTTAGTCTCCATAGTAAATCAAATATTCGTTTGTTTTGTTAATAATTTTATCTTTCAAGCCTTGAACTTTTCTCTTTGTTTCAAGATAACAATTCATATCAGCTCTATGAGTTATTGATCTGTCAAAATGATCGTGACATCTATTATTACTGAATAATCCACATAAGTAGATTACGTTATCATCCTCTGTAGCTATCTCTGGATTATGTCGCTTTGACAATATGTGAGCTACTTCTGATACATTTCCTTTTAATCTATCTCCGCATTCAGCACAAGTACAATTATTTTCTATAATATAGTCAATATGTTTCTTGAAAAAATCTGAATAACCTGATCTTATTTCTGATCTAGCTTTCTTACCTTTGTTTGTAAAAGGTTTCAGTTGGTATTTTTTTACTTCTTTTTTCTTTGCGTACATTGATGCGTGAAGAGAACATGCCATGAATCCGTAAAATTCACTTTCTTCATTCTTGATTTTGGTTCTAATAGGAACCTCTCTACCGCAATCAGGTATTTCGCAACAATATAATTTCTTACTCATGATAATCTTTAATGTGTTGTTTTATTCTTTCTATTTTGTATCGTTTTACTGCTTCTCCTTTCAGTCCTCTCATGCCTTTGAAGTATGATTCGTTTCTTATTATAGTCCAGTCTTCTACAGTCAGTTTTAAACCCAACTGAAACAGCAGTAACCCCAAAGGGTTACGATACTGTCTGAAATACTTTTCTATTCTGTCTTTTTCGATGATGTCCATAATTTAATTTTATCTCGTCCATTATTATACAATCCACCAGAATTATACCATAATTCCCCTTGTTTAAGTTTTGGATTGAATTTTATTACAAAGATAATAAATAAAAATATAATATACAATAATATCATTATTCATTATATAAAAATATTAATAATTCTTCTAAGTTCTGAAAAGTCAATTGTCTGAAATCCCCTCCAAACTGTTTTCTGTTTACTTGTAGATACTTTTGTACTTGAACGTTGTTTATATTAGATGATACAAGTTTAAGGTCAAATGAACCTTCTGTGTTGTATAATAGCTCAAATTTACGATCTCTTGTGAATATTTGACTGTTACCTACAAATGTCAAATAGTCTCTTATTACTGATTCGTTTATAATTCTGTGAAATAATTCTTGCGTCATAATTTTTTGTATGTTTCTTTAATGTTTTCTTTATGTTTCTCACTCCAATCCCATAGGGGACAATCTTCAATGTTCCATTTGGCTGAATAAGTATTATTTGGATCGAATAATAGTTTCAGTGTTTGTTTAACATATATTTTTTTCTCATAATCAAAATCCCCCAGATAACTATAAACAACCGCTTTGAACATTTTAGTTGTATATGCTTTGCCTTGTCGTTCTTTTTCATATAAAAACTCACTGATATAAAATGTTGTTTTGGTTTTGTTTACAATCTTAGCTTTATCTATATCAAATAGTTTGTAGGCATTTGATAATTCTTCCCAACATTCTGACGCTAATTCGTGTTCTGGTTTTTGAGAAAGTGATTTTATAATTTCATCACCTTTGTCTGATAATCTTATTCTAAACCAAGGATCTTTTTTACCTGTTTTAGTATATTTTACGAATCCTTCTTTTTCTAATATCTCAGCAATCGTTTTATCATTTTTTGTTTTGAAATCGAATATTCGTGTTTTGATCATTTCAGATATGTATTCAGAAGGAGAAGAGTTGAGTTTTATAAACATTAAACATCCCAAAAGGGAAGGGTGTATATTATTTTTTTCTAGTAAATTACTCATATAAATAAAATTGCCCTTTTAATTTTGCTTCTTCCATAATTTTAACTAAACCTTCGTGCACTTTTGTTACTTTATCAAAATCTCTATCGACATATAATGGATAATTATAAGTAGCAGGAGAATTTATTCCTACAGAATAGTTGACGTAATCTTTATATTTATTTTCTGCTACATCAGGAATACGGCAATAAAAACACATTTTCTTCAACAAACCATCTCTATGTAGTATAACATAACGACTGTTGTTTTCTTGATACCAACCTAATACTTCGTGAGTTTCGTCTGGAGGTATACTTAAATGTTCAGTTTGATCGATAATAAATTTATTAATCCCTTGTATTGTTTTCAATTCTAATTTCATAATCTTTTGTATTTTTTAACATTTGTGTAATAACTGCTCCGCACTGAATCAGCTCTGCTCTGTATTTCTCTAAGTCTATTTTGGCAGTATCGAAACCTCCATCGTTGATTTCTTTTGCTACTTCACCTATTTCTTCGGTTAATATTGATAACCAAACCGCTGGATGTTGATTTCTCACTCCCCATTTTTCATCTTGACGATTACATTCATCATTGAAACTGTTGAAAATTTGTTCTATGTTCATATTTAAATTATTTTATAGTACAAAGATACGAATTATTTTTGATATAAACAAAAAAAAGAGGAGTAAATTTTTACCCCTCTTTTGCAACTTTAATTGCACAGACCTACTCTCATTTATTAAAATCTTTGTAAAAATAGTACACTAACAAAGGATTCATGCAACTGAATTATCTCTAGGTCTAGTAAGTTACCGCTTATTATATTTTAAAA
Source organism: Platalea minor (assembly GCA_037975005.1). Taxonomy (NCBI): domain Eukaryota; kingdom Metazoa; phylum Chordata; class Aves; order Pelecaniformes; family Threskiornithidae; genus Platalea; species Platalea minor. The sequence goes on from JBBPFK010000165.1 coordinate 65,247, forward strand.
ATCTATATCATCATCTTCTTCTTGAACGTAATCTCGTTCTTTTTCTCCTGTGGCGTTGATATATTCTTCTTTCTCTTTACTCAATATTTCGCAATATAAATTAGGTTCCCCATCTTCTGGTAGTCTTCGTTTAATATAATCGAAATAAATTCTATTCAAACCATTCAATCTAGTAAATTCAGATGTTGGATTTGCATCAGGAATGAAATGATCTTCTAAGTGAATGTATCTTTCTTTATTCACAGAAGCATATTTATCCATATTTGCTTTTTCAGGTATAACCTGCGCAAAGATAATATCACTATACTGCATCATTGCATCCGCTCCAAATAAATACTCAGATGTTACTCTAAGACCAAATGGGTTACTGTCTTTTGCTCTCCAAATTGTTTCAATATCTCTTTTCAACTGAAATAGATTAATAAAACAAACTTTGTCTGGATAATCTAATTTAATAGCATTCTGATATTCCATCAGCTTATAAATTGTCTTGGTTTTATCATCACCAACCGTAATACCTAAGTGGTCAGTTCCGATAATAATTAGGTCAGAATCAAGATTGTCTTCTATATATGACCTTGTAACAAAATCCCACTGTTCTGGTGTAAGAGACCTAGATACTGTTGTTAATCTAGGATCTCTCATCTTATCCATTACATCCTTATATGTGTCTAGTTCATCAGGTGTGGGATTTGTCAATAATATATCTCTGAATGATTTTTTCAAATACCTTTTAAGTTGAATTAATATAAGTGAGAACCAAGGCATTTCCCAATTATATAAAAGCATTTTTGTTTTGTCTCCTCCGTTGGTTAATATATCTTCTTTCAGTTTGTGAAGAGTATATGTTTTACCATGCGCAGGTCTTGCACCAATACTGATAATAAGCCCAGGAATTAACCCACCCAAAGCAGCACTATTCAAGTGTTCAAATGATGTTTCAAGTGGTCTTAGTTTACCTTTCTGAAACTTACTGAGTGTTCTTACTGCATTGTCTATTTCAATCTTGTCGTTTGATAATAAATTTAATAGATCCTCTCTATTCATACTTGTTGTTTTAAATTAGTTAGCAAAGTTACGAAATTATTTGGATATATCAAAATATTATTAATAAAAACCTCCTCTGCTTATTGAAGCTCCTTTTAATATTTCACGTAGTTTTGTCAAGACTTGACTATTTTCAAAATCCTCATTAGAAGCATAATATACCACTTCTTGAAATTTATTTGAAAGATTGATTTCTAGTTTAACTCCACTGTTTTCCACTACAGCTTCTTTTCTAAGTAGATCTGCATATCTATCTACTGGTATTGTAATAGTGGCATTTTCCCCTGCCATTTTATCAATAAATTTTGTTTCCATATTATTTATTTTTTGTTCTACAATTACTGCAAGTAGTGAATAATGCTGGCCACATCATACCACAACCTCTACATGCGTATAATACTACTATTTTATATTTTCCCATATAGTTTTTTTAAATGATTAGTTATAATTTCATCTGAATTAGGTAATTCCTTGAAGAAGTTAAAAGCTCTGACTGTACTCATACCAGCCATATCTTTATTACCATATTGAACATTACTCCTAATCCAATTATCTTCACTCCAAAGAGTTTCCCATCCGTTCGCTTTCAAGATCATTGACATATCTCGTTCTGATATAATATATTCTTTACTCATTATTTCCAAATATCTTCGAAATTTTCAACTTCAAAACGAGCAGCATGTTTATGTCCTCCACCACCTCTTTCACGAGCAATTTCAGATACATCTACGCCACCTTCAATACTTCTTAAACTTACACTCCACTTTTCACCATCGAATACAAATCCAACCATAATATCGTGCAGTATAGGATCGAATGAGCTTTCTACAATGTCAGAAGAGAATAATCCTGTATTCAAACACAAAGCATTATATTTATCTATCTTTACTGTAAATCCGTATGTTTCAGTTTTGGCTTTGTTGATTACTTTTTCGTATTTTTGGATGACCCTACCATCTTCAACCATAAAATCAATAGTACTGTTGGTATAATCATTTTCTGGCTCAAACCAACTTTGTTGTACATCTTCTGGTTTAGATACCTGACTTTTCATAAAGTACTGAATAGGCAAAACATATTTTCCCCAAAAAGATTTTTTATTACTTCTCCACGTATCATAATCACCAACTAATTCAACAATAGGAGGTATTCTTTTGAAATAATGTTGAAAACCTACTTCACAGGCTGCTAATTTGTTATCATAAATATATTCAAAAGGTAAATTATCATGAACTTCTGTTTGTTTTTTGAAACTTACATGATGATCTATAATCGTGAATTTAGCACCTTCTTTTATATATTCTAAAATTGTATTTAGTGGAAAAGTTACATCAATCATTATTACTTCGTCAAACTCTTTTATATCATTGTAACTTGGAATTGGATCTTTATAATCCCATCCTCTCAGTTCAATATCTGGATATTTGTATTTGACTACTGCACCTGAGAAAAATCCATCCATATCTTTAGAATGGTAATAACACACTCTTTTTGTTACATCTGGGTCTTCTATTTGTTTTTGTACAAATTTCATTAATTTTTCGAGTGCCCACTCTTTTTGTTCTTCTGTATAATCTGAACGTGATTCACTATTATCAATTTTAAGTTTATCCGCCAAATCATTTAATAATTTTATTTGTTCTTTATCCGCCATCTTTTATGTATGTATTGTTGACCTATCATTATACTATTCTTGAAAGTCGTTTTAAATTTTCAGTATTGACTGATGCATTAAAAAACAAATTGTCAATAAGATTGTTCAAAGAACCCAACTTGCCTTCAAGATTTTCACCTCCGTTTCTAAAAGTATTAGGTTTAGGTTCTACATCTGCTTTCATTACAACACCAGATAATGTATCAAGTCTATCATTAATTCCCCATGCACTTTCAGATGTTATTGCATGTAGTACTTCCAATCTATCAAATATCATTTCGAGACTTGTTGCTGATTGACTTACTTTTGCTGATGAAATTCCATCACTTTCTGGAGCTGGAATACTCGTTTTTGGTATTCCACTATAATCGTTATTTATATTCATATTTTTCTAAAAATAATTTAAATTCTTCTGTTGGTTCATCTTTATAAAAGCCTTCTGTGAATAATCCACAGCTTCCTTGAATTTGTTCTCCTGGTGGGTAATAAAATTCAGTATTGATTCCACATAGTTCTAATGCTCTCATCCATTTTCCAAGCTTATTACTTTTACTCAATGGTGATTTATAGGATGTTTTAAAGTCCAAAAACTTGACTGTAAAACCACTTGGTATCAATTCACACATAGCGTTCAATTCTTCATCGCTATCGTTCTCTCCCTCTACTAAAGTATAATGTATTTCTTTATCACCTTTATGATGATTCTTTAAATAATGTATCACTCGTTCTGGATCTATTTTTGCGTTTGGTAAAAGTTTCAATCTCTTTTCCTGTATAGGACTATGAAGAGAATAATGTACTTTTACTCTATCTGGAAATAAATTATTAGCATCATTTATGAAAGGAAATATTGTAGCAACACTCAATCTATCAATCCATTCAGCTTTATCCAAATCGTTGATTAATTCCATGTTCAACATTATATCTCCAACACCCATTACACTTATTTGTATACCTTCTTTTCCACTAGGATGTTTATCTTTTATTTGAGTTATACAATCTTCTATATCAATATACTGTAGCTTTTTAGAACTACTTCTAATGTTATTGATTGTCAAATAGCAAATAGTACAACCTAATCTACATTCATACATTGAAGGTACACAATAGATATCTCTGTCTTCTTTTGTATTTATTCGGACAATTTCCATTATTCCGTTTTCGTTTTGAAATACAAATTTTTCAGTTCTGTCTGGATCTACCAGATAATGTTTTAATTCATTCATACAAATTCCCAATCAATAGGTGTATCATATCTTTGAAATTCAGGTGGTACAGGTATAGGTTCCACTTGTTCCCACATACCATACCTAATTCTGTTTCTAGTTCTATTCTCTAAATCACCCAAATATATTTCAAAAAATTCATCTCCAATCCCAGGAGTATTATATGATGGATCAGATATTATTACCATGTTGCCGAATTTCATAAATCTATCTTTCAAGGGTTCCAATCCAAATGATTCCCTTATTTCATTATTCGTAATTTTTGTCATAATAACCATCTAATTAATAGTTGTGCAGGCATATCTGGTAAAAAATCAGCATCTCCCATATCGTCTACTGGTACTTGAAAAGTAATTATTTTCTCTTCAACTATTGTTATATAATAAGCCGATCCTTTTCTTATATAATTGATACTAGCAGTTGGTTTATTTTTAAGTAAATACTTCTTTAAATCGTTCTTTGTCATATTACTTTCTTTTTTTAAATTGAATTAACCACTCTAAAAAATGTTCGTAAGTTGTTTTTTGACTGTTCTTTGCCATAATAATTTGTTTTTTTTTGTTTAATTATTTAATATTCTTTCTAAAAATCGTTCTATATCATCTGTGTGCATAGTTCGCATATGAGCCATATAATTTTCTTCAAATCTCCATCCATCTGGAGAAGGTGATGCAGGATCTGGTATTCTCAATGAATCTAAAAAACGTTTATTCCAATAACCATAATCTAATGGGGATTTCGGTTCAATATTCATTAAAATTCTAATCCTCCAATTTGATATTTTGTTCAACATTCTCTAAAGTTTCTACTAAGTCTATTAAACATTCTAAAGGTAAATCATCCAAATCAATATCTTCATATCTAGCATCATCGTGAAACACAAATCTACACCATAATGTACCACTTTCATCTACGTATGCCATTTCAATCTCCTCAAAATACCAATCATCTAATATCATCATTACATGTTCGTCATTTGTAAATCTATGTCCACTCATGGTAGAAAGTAATGCGTTTGTGTAGTTTTTTATTTTGCTTTTAAATATTACCAGATCTTCTTTAATCTGATCAATCATTCCGTTTTTAGTACTCATATTTATCAAAAATTTTGTTAAGTTCGTTACAGTTAATTTTGTCTCTTTTCAATAGATCTACAAATCTATTATATAAATCTCGATCTTCCATATATTGAAACTTGGGTTCAAATTCAATATCGTATTCGGTTAATACTGTTTTATCTTTAATTGCAGATATGAGTTCATCTTCATCTCCGAAACATAAATCAATATCAAATCCCATTTCTTCAATCAACTGATCGTCTCCGTAGAACCATATTGCATCTTCAATATCAATATGTTCCAGTAAATCATCATCTTCTAATTCTACACAGTTGTCTTCATCTATGTCTAGTCTGTCAAGGTTCAATCTAATCATTTTTCTAATATTTTTTTGATTTCTTTTTTAGTTACTACAGATCCGTCTATCAGTCTGATTTCATCATCGGAAATATATTCTTTTACTTTAATTATAAGTCCTTTGTTTAATAATACTTTTTTCATTATGATGTCAAATAATTATCTATAAATTCATTTAATACATTCATCATTTCTTCCATATTCCATTCAGCTAAATAGTGAAAGCCTTTTATGTCGTCTTTCTTAAACATTGGTGATATAGATAATGACTGAATTTCTTGGTTGGGATTTCTGTTAACTACAACATCAATATCATATTGAGGATATTTTTGTTGAAAGTTTCCCATTCTTTCATAAGTGACTCTAAGATTTTCTTTGATTTCAAAGTAAACCATTGGTGTCATATTTCCTGTTGAAACAAAAGGATATTCTACATCCTTGGTCATAAAGTGTTTCATCTTTTGGTATGTTGATTTCTTTTTCATAATGCAAAGTTACATAATTATTTTAATTCTTCAAAATATTTTCTAATAAAAATTCACATTTTTTACAATAAAGTGTAAATCTCTCTTTATAGTCGGTCTTTAACCATTCTTTTTTAAAGGTATATTGGCGATCTTGCTCCATCACTTAAAAATTTTATTGCTGTTTTTTTATATCCTCTCAAATTTTTTCTGAGATAAGGTGATCCATCAATACAATCACTAATCAAACTCTCCCCCTCAAACATTGACAAATAACCCGCCCCAACATAACCGCCTAATATTAATGCAGATCCTCTAACTTTCGTATGACCATCATCTGTTATATTGGAGAACATTTTACATATTCTGTTCTTGATATTCTGTATGTCTTTTTCTGTTGGCGCAAAATCTTTTGCTTTAGTCAAACTAGTATTGTCGGCTTTGTAATCAAATGTATTTATCTTTTCACCTTTTCCTGTCCATATTTTTGGATTCTCTCTTATGAGTATATTCGAATCCCATGATAAATATAATGGTAGTAGAGGATTGTAATTCGCAACATCAAATCCCTTGTACTTATCTAAATGATACGCTAGTCCACAGTAATATTGTTTATATTCCTCCGCATCTTTAGGTTTGGGAATTCTGACAATAAATTTACATCCTTTTCCACTTGGAGACACAAATGCGGCTACTATTGCCTTAAAACTATGAAACAGTGTCTCTTTGAGTTCAAGAGCAAAATCTACTTTATCAAACTCTACTACCATTAATTCATTATACTCTAATACATTTTCATATCTTCTTCCTCTTCCATCTGTGTATACCGAAGGTGTGAAATAAAAAAGATTCTTTTTAAGATTGTTTTTTAATTCTGAATCTCCTTTTTCAGTTGCTTCTCGTATTTTATGAAATACTTCTTGTATCTTTGGTTTTGGTGATTTAATACCAGCTAACATTTGATTCAATGAAATATCTCCCAACGCTTCTGTTACATATACATTTGATGGGTAAAACTGAAATTTTGTATCGAATATTGACATTTTTACTTATTTATTTTATTTGTTTGGACTCTCTTATTATTTCTAATATCTTATCATCTGTTGACCTGAATTTAGCTCCTTGATCAAATGGTAGTATTAGTTCGTAACTTCTGTAAAATACTTTACCAGATCCGTTACATGTTGGACAATCTATTGTCCCACTGGGTATATCTTCGTAAGTTTCTACCTTACCATATCCCTTGCAATTTTTACATATCTTGATTTCCATATTGCAAAGTTAATATTAATATTTTTATTATCCAAATATTTTTTGATAAGTTTTGAAATAATCTGAAATATCATATGCTGTCTTTCTCATATTTTCTACAAGTTTTTCAGCTTTATCCCTACTATAAGGGATATTTATGATCAATGTTTCCCCTGTCAATCTTATTGGACTTTTAGCACTTCCGTTACCTGCTCTATCCAACAGAAACACTTCTGTTCCTTCGACAAGTAATCCTTTTTGATTTTTACCTAGTCCATATAATTGAGTTTGACCATAATCTTCTGATGCGTAAAAAGATGCTTTTTTCTTTATACCTCCTGTTTTGTAATCTCGAATGAAACAAACATTTTCTGATTTATGTTCTGTTCTATCTGTATATCCTTCAACTACAAAATCTCCGCAGTCAACTACAACTAGATCTTCATATATACAGTTGGAAGGGAAATCAACCACTCGTTCGATTATTTCCAAGTCTGACTGATTTAATATTCTCAGTTTTGGTTTTGTGTTTGGTCGTCCTCTACCAATCCATTCTATATGTTCCCCTGCATCACTTCCTGCATCTGCAAAGATACCTGATTTTAATTCAATACCTGCAAAATATTGTTTTATATATTCAAATTTATAGTTAGGATCGTTCCAACTGGTGTACTGTGAATAACTAAGTTTGGGCATACCAACAAAGTCACTATATTTACCATCTGGAGATCTATCTATAAATGTTCTAGGTAATACTAATTTACTCATTATAATGTTTTAATAAATTCTTTGATTTCATTTTCTTTTCTTTCAACTGTCGCAGGATCATCTTCATTCATAAATTCTTTACTTATGTATACCCCTTCTAATATCAGTTGTAGGTTCTTTTTGTCTTTTGCTGTAATTTTTTTAGATGATGTCAAAGTTTGTATTTCTTTTTGAATATCATCTGATAAATAGTTGTTTTTGTACAGCTTTTCCAATAGTGGTAATTCTGGTTCTTTGGCTCCGCTTTTATCTGTATATTCACCATATATTGGTTCATATCTCATTCTGCTAAAGATATTAATATTCGCCAGTACATCTGCTTTTACATATTCGGAAATTTTAGCTACTCCGTTTGTCCAATATTCGTTGCTGACCATACTTCCATCCAAATCAGTCTTGCTACTTGGTAAATCGAAGTGTGCGCAAATTTCATCCAATGAACTATTTGAATAGTGAGTTCCTTTGAATACATCCATTAAGTCAATGATATTCTTCATTTCCCAAGGTTTCTTACCAGAAGTGATAAATCTATCAGGCATGTGGTCAACCATATTGAAATACTTAGAGCCATTTATCATAAGTACTGGTAAATCATATGCAATAATATTAGCACCACAAAGATAATCAAAAGATCCAGCAATCTTACAGAAAGCCATGATAATATCTTCTTCACTACCTTCATCAATTGCTTTCATATACACTTGATTGTTTTTAATAAATGCTACACCAATAGATACTACTTTAGTATAAGTCATTCTAAGAGCAGCTCTTCTATTATAGTTTTCAAATACTTCTTCATCAGTTGGGGTTTCATCTGTGTCTTTGTCTGTGATTTTCTTTTTATAAAGTTCATATTCTCTACTTCCTTTTTCTAATTCTTTTGATTTTCTAACTACCTCAATATCGAAGAATAATACTTTTTCTGGGTCTACGGTTTGTACAAATCTGTTCATAATAAATTATATTTGAGTTCTTTTTAATGTTTCTAATTCTTTTTGTAATACTGAAATCGATTGGTGAATATTTCTACTAATCATTGTTTTATGCTGATCATATGTTTCATAAACATATATCAAAAACTTCTTGATAGATTGAATATCAACCATTGATTCTTTATATTTTGGAACATTATAAACTATTTTATCAGCATTGGTTGCCGATTTTCCTTCATTTATAAGTTCTTCAATACACTCACTCTTGAGTGCTTTACGTTCTGATGCTAAAAATTCCCCATTCTCTCGATACATACACACTTGTGTATAATATCTCAAAAAGTAAGACATATAAGCACCATGTTCTCTTTTTAACAGTTCCAACTCGTTCAACTGTTCAAATGGTTCTAACTTCTGACATTTGACGTATCTGTCAGTAAAACCTTCTAGTGTTGTTATACCTGTTCTGCATGTTTCTATGAATTCATTGCTTAAACTTGTATAATCAGATAGCTTAATTACTTTTGACATATAAAATTTATTTATGCAAAGATATAACAATTTTTGATATAAACAAAAAAATTCCCAAGATTTCTCAAGGGAATTTAAATAATTAAAACAAATTTACCACTTCAATCTATCACTACCTGTATAGTTCATATACACTCTATCTCTTGATTGATCGAAGACTGCGGGATTTATCCCATATGAATTATCTGGCAAAGAATCTTCATATTTTTTTTTCTCTTCTTCCAGACGTTCTTGCTCTTTCAAATAGCATTCATATTTTGCTTTATTGATTTCTTCGCAAGTCTCTGGACATTTACATTTATTTTTATTACACATAATTGTTATTTATTTGTTAGTTTCCTGAATCATCCTTCTTAGGTAACATATTAAATATGTGATATAATGCTTGTTGTTGAGTAAAGAACTCATAACCTTTTCTGGTTTCAAACAATGAATTGGCATCTTTAACTGTATATAAGTTTTTAGCTGCTGTAAGTTTAATCCAATTGGCCACATATTTATCCATACCTTTATATTTACCTCTACTGATTTCTTGACCAATATCACCAAAGTTAAATAATTTAGCTGTATTACTCAATGTATTGGCTGTCATAATAGGTGATTGAAGTGATTCATATAATGAGTTACCTACACCTATATTTGCTGAGAATGTTTCATTTAAGTTTCTAAGCATCATATAACTAGCTAATTGCAATCCATAGTTATCTTTTTCATCATCGTCATCTGCCATCTTTTTAAGCATAAATGCCAGTGATAATAATGTAATCATAGATGCAGTAATAATACTAGTTGATTTAAGATTACTTCTTTCTAATTCATCAAGTTTGTTATAAGATTCAGCAAAACTGATACCATCTTTTCTCGCTGTCTTTATAACATCTATTAAATATTTATATGAGAATAATAATCCTTCCTCTTTACCACCTAAATCAATATCAGTTCTTTTTCTTGAGAACATAGTACTATTAGCCAATATTAACCATTTCTTTAAAGAAAGTGCAAATGACCATAATGGGTCTCTCGCTGCCTGTCCTTCATTATATGGTTTGATCTCTATAGTAACTTGCTCACCTATATTAGCAATAGCCGACATTGCTCTTGATTTATCATTTCTGATATTTCCAGAATATCCAGCTTCTATTAACTGTTCTTGATTTAATTCTCCATTCTGATCTAAATAATCATACATTGAATTTTCAGAATATTTATCAAACTCTGCTCTCAATTGAGAATTAGATTTTGTTGGATTGTTGGTTTTCTCTTCAATACTGAATTCTCTCCAAGATTTGAACTGTCCATCTATCAATCTATATTCCATTAGTTTTGCTAATGCAACTCTAGATTGTAATGTAAAGTTACCAATCGCCATCATACTAAACGCAGATTGAGGTAACAATCTAGCTGCTTTTGAATACTGACTATTTTTAAATCTCTCTGAAATATTGTAAACACCGAATGAATATAATATTTTGTTAAGCTTAGATTTAGGATCGAAACTACCTATATCAGATAATGAATCAGATGTCAATGGCGCAATAAGCTTCATAGCTCTGTCATCAGCAACTGAATAGATATTTTTACCTGTCCATTTAGCAAATTGATGCTGAGTAATACCAGAAGCAACGTTGGTTAATGCAACGATAGGTGAAAAACCTAATGCTTGTTTTACTGCAAATCCTTTAAACCACATTAATACTTTCGCCATATCAATTTTCTGTCCTAGAATTTCTGTCTCCATTTTCATGGTTGTGGTCTTACCATAGAAATTATAATCTAGCATTTCTTTAGCTACTTTGTATAAGTTGGTATCAACACCTTTCTTACCTTTATCGAAATCCTGTCTTTCAATGGCATTCATAGCTTTAAGAGCAGTACCATAATACTTGATTTTATTAGCATATAAATTTGCTTGGTCATTATGCCATATTAAACTACCAAGAATATCGTCAGTAAGTTCTTCTGAATTGATTTTATAAAGACCATACTTAGGAATTCTTTGTTCTTTATACATATCCTCAAAATCGTCTTCTCTATATCTAAATCTTTCTCTAATCGCATCGATAATTTGACCCTTCTTATCACCTTTTGTGAAAAACGTCTCATAACGCTCTAAATGACCCTTTCTCTCTTGCGGTCTAAGAAATACATTATTTTGATTTAATTCTCCAAATTTGGTTAGGTTATGAAGGTGTCCATCCATCATATCTATATATACCTTCAATATATTTGCATCGTTGGTAATCCAATTCAGATTTTCCTTCTCGAAATTGACAAGTTTATCTTGACCTGCCATTCTCATAAGTATATCAAACTTATCTTTTAGATTGTCTGTTTTCAAATATTCAGTTTCATACAGATCGCTAGCTGATTGTTCAACTGGTAGTGTAAATCTAAATGCTGGATTCATTTGCATTTGATCTATTGCTTTACCATTATATACCAACTTATTATCTCTATTGGCTGTATATTGATCCAACATTTCCTCAATATTAGCTAATCTATATGTATTAAGGTCTCTTATAAAAGAACCATATTCACTATTAGCATCATATCTTCTATACCATATTGGCGCATTAGTTTTTAAATATGCTTCCTTAATGGAATCAGGACTATTAGGATCTTTAGCAAGTCTTCTATACTTTTCTACTACTTCATTATTACCTGTTGTATTTAACAACGTTTTCTCAAAGTTTAAGAACTGTGCATATTTTTCAGCAGACATACCATGAGACTGCGCTCTAAAGAATCTTTTCTTATCATCTAATGTTGAGTTTTCATAATCTTTTCCAATTACTTTTTTAAACACATCATAGAATGATCCATTAAATTCAATGATAGCATCCATATCATTAGCATACATATCAACTCCATTATCCTCAAACATTTTAGATAAAGCGTTCAATACCTCATTACGTTTAAGATCCAATGTTTCAAGAAGCATTCTACTTTCAGAAGGAATTCTTTCAGCATCAATTTCCTTATAATCCATTGTATTCTTATACACTTTTAAGATAGAATTCTTTCAGCTTTTATCTTATTAAGTTCTGATTCCAATGTGTCAATTTGTTGTTTAGCCAAAATTGGAACGGCTTTTCTTAATTGCTTGATGTTTATAAAATCCTTATTTATTCCATCCCAATAAGATTCATCCATATCGAACTGAACGTTTTCCATCATCCAGTCTGATAATTCTTTCACTTTTTCGGTTTCTGATAATCCTGCAATTTCTCTCTTCTTTCTTTCATAAGCATCTGTAAAGTTATCCATCAATATATTAGAATCTGTTTTCTCTCCACTTAGGTTCAGTTGGTTCCATTTTAGCATTGAGAATGCGATTTCCCCAGCTTCTTTCACAGCTTCTATATTTCTTACAACTACATAATCTGAATCAACAAGAGTTGTATCGGATGCGAAAGGTACAGCTTTGGGATTCATAGAAACAACATCTTGTTCTTCTATACTTCCATTTTCAACCATTCCTTTTGCTTCACCATAACTTACATATTTAAGACCTTCTTTCAATGATCCATCAGATTCAAATATACTTGTTGCCTTTCTTCTGGTTTCAACAGTACTTTGAATTTCTGCTTTTCTAGCTAAAGTTCCAGGTTTTTGTTTATTTACCCTGTCCCTAAGATTCTTTATCAATACATAGAATGAATCTGTACCATTTCTAAGATCTTCGAGATTAGATACTGTTTCTATGTTTTTAGTAAACGTATCATAATATTTAGCTCTTGATTCTTCTGCCCACGGTTGACTAGAATAAGCTTTTTTATATTCGTAGTCATAAGCATAATATTGATTTGAGTTTTTTTCTATCTTATCAATATTTGTATAATCTTTGATAAATTTTTCTTCATCAATGTCATCCAATCTAGAATCACCGATTTTCTTTCTGATATCATATTCAAATTTCAATCTAGCGGTTCTTAATTTATCAGAATTAACTATCGAAACAATCTCACCACCACTTATGAATTTTTTCAATAATTCTCTGTGAGGAATAAGTTTTTCAAAATAAGTTCTAAAATCCTCATGAGTATCATTGATAGCTTCGTTGTGAAGTCTCTTAATTACTGAACTCATCAGGTTTACAAAAGAGTTTGAAAGTTTACCAACATGACCAAATAATTTTGCAATCATACTGATATCTCTCTGTGCTACTTTTATACCTTCTTCTGTCTCTACATTATTTTCAAGTTCTCTCAATACATTCTTATTATCTACTCCAATATCAGAAGCAATCTCTCTTAATGTAATAATTAGATCTTTGTTATTAGCCGATTGTATTTGTCCAGATAATTCACCAAGTGTTCTAAGTGTCATATCAGCTAAATCAGCAATAGTTTGAACTTTTTTAACTAATTCTGGAGTACCTTTTGCAGTTTTGATTGTTTCTGATTTCAAGAATTCAAGTGAATCTCTATCTGCCAATAAAGCTTCGGAAGCCATTGTAACCGCCTGTGGTACTACAGTTTCTTCGTTTGTACTATGTTTTTCAATCTCTGAAAGCAGAGATGAAGCCCTAGCCATTCTATCTGTAAATATCTGAGTAGCAGCATCTATAGCCAATTCCTCTTCCATTTTATTAGATGACAATCTATCTCTCAAACTAGAATTAAGTTTAGATAATGCTCTATTGATATTAGGAGAAAGTGAATACATTACTGGAACATTTGAATCTGGATTAAATGTATCAATATATTTATCTAATTCTTCATTATATAATAGATTTTTTATCTGTTCATTGAAGAAATGAATCTCATTTACATCAGAAGGTTTAACTTTATTTTGAATAAATGATAAGAAATCTCTAAACATTTGCATTAATTTACCAAAGAAATTTACATCCATTTCAGATTTATTTTCTAAAGTAAAATCTCTTTGTAAAGATTCAGCTAGCATTTTACCTAAAATCTCTTTTCTAACATATTGTTCTACAATATCTGGATCTGTATTTTGTTTAGAATAAGCTTCTCTATAAATGTCAGCAAACTGAGCATAGTAGTTACTATTCTGAACATAAGGTAATAATCTATTTATTTCATCCTGATTAAACGCTTCAATAATAAAGTGAGAAACCTCTTCCGATAATTGATCTAATGTTGCTTCACCTGTAATAGTTGCTATAATTTTATTATTAATATCAATCATTGCGTCTACTGTTGGTTCTACTCCATTTTTCAGTTTATATTTTAAAGTATAATTATCTATCGTATCTTGTGATAATCCTACCTTGTTCATGAATGAATTTATAGATTCAGCTAATTGTTCTCTAGTATATACAGCATCTTTTGGTTTAAGTTTTTCGTTCTTTAATGCAAAAAATTTATTAATACCTTCCAACATAAGACCAGTTTTAATACCAAATTTACTTACATTTTGCTTGAAAGTTCCTTCTGGTTTATCTTCTATCTTAAATTCAAGTCCATTTCTTTCATATCCAAAAGGAGAATTCAATAGTAAGGATTCTTCCACCATTTCAGCAGCAAATGAATTTTGTGCTTCATAGATGTTTTCACCAACTGTTTGTTCTTTCAGATATTCATTTTTGATAAGATTTTGAATCTTACCTTGTGTTGTGTTTGCATCATAAACTGGGTTTTCAGCAAATGATTCAAATACTCCTTCGTTATTCATAAATCCAACTGAATAAGAATTAGCTGAATTTTGAAGAGCATCTTTTAATAAAGAATAAACTTCTCCGTTATCACCTTTATAGAATAATGATGGTTCTCCTGTTTCTCTATTTACATTATTGGTTTGTTCTCCGTTTTGCCAATAAGTCATATTAGGTCTATAAATATTTTTGTAAATATCCAAAGCCTGTTGAGGTGTTACAAAAGGAATACTTTTTATATTTTCGAATAATTCAGATGGGATAAAGTCACTCATTTGAAAACGAATGTCATTTGTTTCATCAGAATATTCCCCTGTGTTTCTTTCTGCTGATTTAATTTCATTTGGATTAAATGCAACATAAGTATCGTGAACAATATTAGCTTCAATTGTATTTTTAAATATCACACCATCATGACCATTAGCCAAAGCATCTTTTAATATTTTCAGATACATTTTACCCTCCCATCCAATATTTTCATTTTGATATCTATTGTTTTGATATTCGTCAAAATGTTCTGTATATCTATCACCTGGTCTGATTTCAGATACATCAATTATGAAAGGATTTTTAAGTTTCAAGAATGAAGGATGATAATCTAACTTATTAAATTCAGCTAATTCACCAGCATATTCTTCTACTGCTGATTTATTATTCATAAAGAAAATACCATAGTCAGCATCGTTTGTTCCTTTGAATGAAGGTGTTTTAAATTCATTCTTATATTCACCTGCGTGATATACAACTAAAGGATCTCCGTTTTCATCTACTACTTTTGAATTTCTAAACCAATTTTTGAAACTTGCTGTTTTGGTATCAATCCATTGTGATTCAGTCAGGTTTGTTGTGTTGCCATTTGGCGCTTTCATGAAAGAATCGTTTGCTTTAGATTTATCTACAATATCTTGTTTTTCTGCTGTTAGGTTCTCACCTCTAGTTAAGTTATCCAACATCATATCAGCATATTCACCTATTGTCATATTAGGATTAGAAATACCCAATACATTCATAATGTTATCCCAAACTGTTCTGAGCCATTTACCTATTGCGCTTTTACCATAACTATCAGCTCTTCTACCAACTAACTCAGCAAGTATTTCTTCATGCAATGCTTCACCTTCCAAATCAGGTTGAGTTTTAATTACATGATCTATTACATCTTGAATTTCACTATTGGTTTTAGACATTTCTTTTTCCACCAAAGCGATACCTGTGTCATAAATTACGGGTTTATTCATTTTCAACCATGATGAATACAAGTGTTGGAATTCGTGAATAGGTGTATCATTACTCATTGTATCTTCATTAAGATATACATTACCATTATGTACAAATCCGTTAGGAATTGATTGAGTATTTTCAACACCAAGATCAGCTAATACATCTTTCATTTCTTTATTAGAGAGTAAATGTACTTCATTAGCTAAACCTGTTTTCTCTAATTTAGATACAATATCATCAAGTGCTTCTAATTTTTTATTTTCATTACTTGATTTTTGAAATCTAATTGTTTCATCGTTTTTTACGATTTGTTCTAGTTTATTCAGTTTATCTCTAGCTGAATCATATCTGACTACATCAATATTATTAGTATACAACACCGAAAGAGTTTCTGCACTAGTGTTTGTTGGTATTAGTGCATATTTGAAATTAGATAATGGAATTGATTCTAAGGCTTTTGCTTCACCGTATTCATTCTCCTTTATGATTTTTCTATTTTTAGAAAGCTCTTTTTTTGATTTTGATTCTAAATTTTGCTCTACAACTTGTTTCTCGAAAACATCACGCATATGCTCTTCTACATTTTTCAATGTAAATTCAGTTGAATCGTTGTTGAATACGATTGTATCATTGGTCATTAAATCAACCATATCTCTAGCATACTTTTTAAACTCTGGAGACTTTTGTACATTCGCCAAATTATCAGTGATATTTTCAAGTGTCATATCAAGATTCAATACATCCATCATGTATAAAAACTGATAAACTCTATTCGATGTTGAAAATTTATAAGCATCTACATCAGACAATGATTTGTCAAATGCTTCTATTACATCATCTGATAATTTTGATTTTAAATCATTAATCAAATTTTGATAATTATCTGTATTCTCCTTCTTTGCTGTCATTGGTACAGTCGGTGTATAGAAATCTTCAAACTGATTGTAAGTAGAATCAAGGATTGAAGGATCTATAAATAAGTGAATTTTTCCAAAATAACTATCTTCTAATATTTTAGAATCAATAGTACTTACTGCTAAACTTGGTAAAGGAATTTTAGAATCAAAATTTTTAGCTATATCTACAATCTTTTTTTCATCAAGACTATGCGATACAACTAAGTGATTAGGATTGTAAAATCTACCAAGTATGCCAGTCAATCTATCTTTAAGATTAGATAGATTTTGAACTAGTACTGATTTAGGATTCCCATTAGAATCATTGTTTACTACACATTTCTTTGCCATAATTCAATTTTAACAAAACTCTATTTCAGAGTCGTTTACTTCTATTGTTTTAATTTTGTTTTTATATTCTTTTTCAACATTTTCTATATAGTTTTCTACATTATCTAATGTCAAATATGGTTTCTCGATATTATAATTTCTATATCTATCATTAACTCCTTGAACTTTCTGATAAACATTAGGTTGCAATTGTTCATATAATTGTCCTTTTACTTTTATAAAAGGTGATACAATATTTTCTGCAATAATACTATCTCCAACTACTTTATAAGGAGAAGATTCTTCTTTCAATGCTTTCATATTGTTAGCATAAAAGTTACGCATTATATTCATATCATCAGTTTCGATTGCTTCAAATTGAGGAATTAAATTATCTATAGATGAATTTTGAGATAACAATGCATACTGTTGAAGATCTGAATACATTTTTTCTGATAATTCATTCTGTATATCTCTCATTGTATAATCACCTAATATAACTTTTGATTCTAACCCTCTATTTGAAAAATAGAAAATATCTTTTAATCTTTCATTTTTTAATAATTCTTTATTAAATTCAACTAAGAAATTATTTGGATCAATGATATCTTTTTGCAAATAAGAAGTATCAACTGAGTTGATTGTGGAAGCATTATCCAGAACACCTATCAATAGTTTATATGATACTATTTTTTTAAGTGTGTCAAGATCTGAATTTTCATTCAACATTTCCTTAGCTTCGCTGGTTACATAAGAATCTATGTCTTCAATATTAGTCGGTAATAACTCACTGTTGTTTTCCAACAAAGTATACAATTCATCTAATGTTTTGTTATCTTTTATTTTCTGATAAATATTACCATTATATCTTATTACTGAACTTGTATTGAATAATTCTTCTTCACTTCTATTAGTTTCAATATTCATGAATACCCCTTCATCTTCTATTGAATCAGCTACTTTATTTTTAAAATTATCAACTACATCAAAATAGTAATTGTAATTGTTGGAAAAATTTAACATTGATTCATTCAATGATTGTACATCTTCTGCTCCAGTATATAAATCATACACAAAGTTATAAAAAGAATCTATAAATTCCG
This sequence comes from Platalea minor, assembly GCA_037975005.1. Taxonomy (NCBI): domain Eukaryota; kingdom Metazoa; phylum Chordata; class Aves; order Pelecaniformes; family Threskiornithidae; genus Platalea; species Platalea minor. The sequence continues at coordinate 83,708 of JBBPFK010000165.1, forward strand.
AAAAATCATCGAAAGATTTATCATTTATTTTATCAGTGAATCCAGAAATGTCTATTCCGAAGAATGCTGCTCTGTCTTCTAGGTTTCTCAATAATATATCAGCTAATCCTCTATCTTCTAACAAAGATTCAATTCTCAAATTAGATACTACCTCTACATCTTCCATCAATGGTGAGAAATCTTGATTCAAATCCAATGTCTGTTCCAATCTAACCAATGTATCATTGGTCATTTTTTTAACCAAAGCACCATCATATTCGTCAGTTTCGTATGATACAAATTCTTGTTTATTTCTAACTTGATCTAGAATTGTATCGGTTAATTCTGGATTGTTCATTACAACTTCATCTTGAATATTATTTGCTATTTCAGCGACATCATCTTGACTTTTAGCATCAATATAATTATCATATATATTTCCCAGAAATTCATCTGGATTTATTTTATTCAGCGAATTAGGTTTTGAAATATTATATGGTGTTACAACATTTTTCTATTGCTTCTTGATTATTCAACATCTTATCATACAATTGTTTTAAATAAGATGTATCTTCAAGATTCATTATGAACTGAATATCATTTTCAGAAAACAATCCTTGTGATTCCAAAGTATCGTAGTTGATACCAAATAAACCATCAACTGTAAAAGAGTTTACAAATGGTTCAGTTATATCAGCAATATATTTTTTACTTAATGTAAAATCTTTGAGTGATGCATAATCTACCTTGTTCAATGCTTTAGCATCAAACGAATTTTGATACTGAACATATGATAACAATTTATCCAATGTAACTTCACCAGAAATTGAATTTTTAAATTCATCTGTCAATGTTACACCATATAGATTTATCGCATTTTCTGCGTTATTATCCACGTATTCAAGTATATCCTTGTAAAGAGATGGGTTAGTTTTAACCTGATAATCTCCATTATTGTTTAATTTAATCTCGCAATCCATTTGACAAAATTATTAAAATTTAATTAAAAAAACAAATATTTCAATTTTAAAATTAAAAACACCCCTCTGAAAAGAAGGGTGCATTTATTAACATTTATTGTTTTTGGCGGTTTCTTTTCCAACATTACTGTTAGATTCTATCACCTGTTTTTTATTACTTTTCTTTCTATTCTCACTTTTAATTTCAGATACGCTTCCAAAATCAAATACAAGTTTAGAATTCATGAAAGGATTATTGACATCTATGAAAGATTGTTTATATGAATCTTTTATATCATTCTCGTCAGTTACATCGGCTTCAACTGTTACACTTTGAAAAGCTGTTCTGACATTATTGACTTCATCCATAGATTGCAACATCAATCCTTTATCAAGATTATATTGGGATATCAATGAATTTATTTCAAATATCTTAGCATCTTCTTCCAATGCAACATTATTTAATATATTGTCAAGTTGGTTTTCGATATTTATAACCTTATTTTCAACTGATATAGGGAAAGCAAATGTTTTACCTCTATATTCAAAAGCCATAACAGGAATAATTTTACCTTTATTCTTGTAAACATCTACATACTGAGAGTTGTCTAATTTTACTCCTTTGTTGAATAGTTTAACAGAACCATCTGGATTCATATAACCATAACTGGAAACTTTAGATTCATCAATATCCTTCAATATTGCACTACCATCGGCATCTAAGTCTATTACAGGGAATCCAACATAACTATCAGATATTTTAATAGATACTGATTTGTTATTTTTAGATTGCTCTAAAGCTTTCTGTCTTATTGTATCTAAAGTAGCCCATGCACTATTTTCGGATTTAGGTTTGTCAGATGCCTTCAATACGTTTACTAACTTACCATTCTTCATTACATAAATATTACCTTTAGATGCTTTTTCTTCATCTGATAATGTTTTATTATAATCGTCATTTTCATCAAAGAATAAACTAACTTTATCTCCAGCTTTCAATGAATTTAATGCTTTTGAATCAAATGGTAATACTACTCCATTTCTACTAACATTATATTCAGATTCTGCTGATGTCAATGATCCATCTGAATTTCTCTTATAAAGCAAGAAATATGATGTTGACTGACCTTTTATTGAATAAGGTATTAAGTCTAATAAATCCATTAAAGCATCATTATTAAATCTAAATGAAGAATCATTTTGACCTTTTTCCAAAATAATGTCATCATTAATATTTATTTTTATTCCTTTCTGAGAATCATATTTAGTAGATAACTTATCAATGTTTCTAGAATTAACTTCAATTGGTTTTCCATACTTCTTATTACCTTTAGAATCAGTTTTAACTTCTTGTATACTTATGTCGAAATCATTAGTCAAAGCTGCTGATAATATAGTATTCAGTTTGATGTGCGATAGTTTTCTGTTAGTTTCGTTACCACTTACATAAGCACCATCATAAACTAATCCAACAATTGGAGAACTATATTGACTCTTATACTCTATATCCTGTACTTTACCTATACCAATCTGTAAATCTTCTTCTGTAATATTTACTGATTGACTTTCTCTTTTCTCAGAAGCATTTTTGATTTGATTAAAGTTTTTAACAATATTTGTCAATGGTACTCCACCAAATTTAGTAGATCTTCCTATTAGATATGGTTTCAATTCTTCACCAAGCGTATCTAATTCTTCTTTTTCCTTTTTGGTTTTTTTCTTCTTATTTAATAAATCAGAATATCTTTCTAATTTTTCATCGGAAGGTTTGTCCAAATTGGAAGTATCTTCTAAACTATCTAAAGGAACATCATTTATATTTTCCATTATCCATTTCAACTGTTCTTCATAACTTGCATTAGGATCGAATTCTTTCTTAGGTCTAAGTAAATCATTCAATTTTTCTTTAAGTTTTTGAAGTCTTAGAATATACGGATAGTAAGGTTTTGTTTCAACTCTATCATTCACTTCTTCTATTGAATCTTCATCTTTAGAATCTCTATAATAATTATTACCTATTCTATCATCAACATCTTTTTCAGCTTCTTCTATTTTAGCTTTTAATTTATCTATTTTAGCTTGTTCATTCAATTCATTTTTCAATTCTTTGTTTGAATCTTCCAATTCAGATATAGAATCATTTATCACTTTGTCTTTTAAATCATTTAGAGCTAGTATTTGGTCACTTAAATCTCTAACTTTATCCGAACTATCCTCTTGTAATATTTGATCCTTTAAATCGCTTATATTGGCTTCAATTGTGTTAAGTTCATCTTGAAGTGATTCTGGGTAATTACCTTTTCTGATTTCTCTTATTAATTTTTGATTCACTTTTAGTTGAACTTTTCTTTGGTCTATTTCAGTCTGGGGTGATTCGTCTTGTATCGGATCTTCCTTGACTGTTTCGACTGCTGTATCAATTTCGGCTTTGTATTTATTATAGAATAATCTTTCATTATCTGATAATTCTTTTCTGATTTTTAATTTATCTGCTATTGAAGATATCATTTCTTCTGTAGGTACAAAATCAGGATTATTCATTACATCAATAACCTGTTGATTTACAACATTTACTGGTAACTGATTTTCAACAAACATTCTCTGAATATTTGTATCAGTCAAGTAAAGATTGACTAATGAATCTTTTGTAAGATCATTCAAAGATGAATCATTCTTTGCTCTATTTTTCGCAAATAATCCATTGAATACTTTATAAGAATATTTAGGATCTGTCAATGATCTAGTTAAATTAGCGAATGATTCGTACAATTCATTAGCTCTACCAAAAGAATCCATCATACCTTGTAACGATAATTTATCATATTCAGATAATGATGTATTTGTATCCAATGCTTGTCTCAACTGATGTACTTTTTTATTGAAATCATCATATTGAGGTTGAGGTAAGAAACCTTGTTTATCTATTTTAACATGGAAACTATCAACTATTCCTTTCCAATATACATCTTGATTCTCTCTTGCTGTTTCTAATCTGGAATTTATATCCATCAATTTTTCACCAAGTTCTAATCTTTTATTTGCTGTATCTCCATCAACAGTATCCAATGACATTATTTTTCTTTCGATACTATTTTTTTCTTTAGTTATATCTTGTGAAATATTTACCAATGCAGCATATTCTCCTGCTTTTTTTCTACCTGCCATTTCAAGAGCAGCAAGAGTTCCATATTGTTCTATGATAGAAGTATCAATACCTGTTTCAGCAAGTTTAGCTTGGAAGCTTTGGAATGAATCAGCACTTAATCTTTCAGCTACTCTACCCATCGCAGAAGTATATGCAAACGCATCAATTAGTACTTGATTATTTACTTCTTTTACTTCTCCATTCATTTCCACTTTTTGGAAACCACCTATTCTACCTCTACCGTATAGATATTGGGCTGTTTCCATTGCTTTGGAATATGTATCAGCTATATCATTTATACCATCAATAGTATTATTTTTGAAGTTTTCTGCTTCTTCTAATGTAAGATTGTAGTTTTCAGCGATTTGACTAGAATCCATTCCTTTTAAAGAAGAAGTAATCATGTCAACGAAATCTCCATTTTTACCAACACTATGAGAAGCTTGAAGCATTGATATTAAATTTTGTGATAATTTCAATGATGTATCAACTGTATCTTCTCTTCCTTCTGATTTTTCTATATCTTCATTTATTTTAAGCATTCTATTTGAATGTCCTAAAACACTAGCTAAATTTTCATTTGTATATAAATTACTTACAATATTGTCTGCAACTTGTGGCATCGCATTCAATACTTCGGCTTTATAATTTTCTTTTTTATATCTATTACTTACTTCGCTTGAACCATGTACTCCACCAAATAAACCACCAATAATACCACCAATAACAACTTCTTCTAGTCCATCTTTAGTAGTAAATTGATCTTGAAATGCTTTCGTAAAAGCTGACATATAATCAGAAGTTTCCTTCATTGCTTTTGGATCATATGTACTAGCAATATAATTTTTCATCATATTACTTGCTATACCTTGAGATCCTTCTTCATATACACCTTCTGTTAAGAAACCTTTTCCAACTGGTGCTGAATATGCAGCTACTTTATTCCAGAAATTAGGTTGAAGTGCTTTCCACGCTCCATCCGCATTCTTTCTAACTCCTTGTGCAAATATCTTTTCATTTATTGGATTTGATGTCATTACTTTACCAAATGGATTTTTGATATTAAGCATATCACCAAATAACATTGCATTGGAAGTAGATAAGATTGCCATATTAGCACCAAATACTCCCCATGAAGTAGAATCTAATTTATCATAGAATTCTTTTACTTTATCCTCAGTTGGTTCTTCACCTCTGTTTCTGTAATATTCCCAGAATTGACTTTCAGCTTCATTCTGATAATTACGTGCTTCAAAACCTGCTTCATACATACTTCCTGTAATAGCAAATCTGGCTTGTTTCAACATATCGGCTTTTTTACCTGCTGATACAGCTCCTTCCAAAGCTCTTGCCCATTTTTCAGATGATACTATTGCACCTCCTTGTCCAGCAACAGTTTTAACTGGTGCAGTAAGTAATTTAACTAACTTACTTGCTCTAGCTCCTTCTTCGGCAACTGTTCCAGCCAATCTAGCACCTCTCAATGAACTAGTTAATCCAAATTTAGCAAAACTTGCAGGTAAACTAGTACCACCAGAAGCAGCCGCAATAATAGCTTCTGCACCTATCATTCTAGCCGTAAATTCAGCTCCACCCAATACTTTTTCCCAAGTATACATGTTGACCCCCAATCCATTTTGAGATTCATTATAATAATTTTTATATGCAAAGTCTGATTTTTTGTCTAAATCATCAATATAATTAGACATTGAGTTATCAAATATTGATTCAACCCTACCCATCATAGCAGCTTCTCCAAGTCCATATACAAACGAACCTATATCAGCCACAATACCTCTACCTACTTTAATTCCAAATCTTTTTATAGGATTTGTGAATTTCTCAAAATTAGATTGCATTGATGCATTTAAAGCTTCATTGTCAACCCCTGGTTTGTAGTACTGGTATTTTGGAACCCACGTTTTATTATCTGATAATAATTCATGAGTATTATACAAAGATTCCGTATAAGAAGCCTTGATTTTGTTCTTACCAAACATTTCTGATATAATTCCATCAACAGTATCTCCTTTATTTGTTGAAAATGACAAAGCATCTGTTCTAATACCATTGACAATACTCCTTATTTCAGGAGTAATGTCTTTTGATATAGCAGGCTCTTTTATGTCGTTTACCCATTGAGGAAACACACTCTGATCAGGCATTTGTAAATCAGCGGGTGGTGTATAACTAAATGCACTTGGGCTAATACCTGAATTATCGAATTGTTCGTTTATACTTAGATTGTTATCTGCCATTTACTGTTTTGATCTTAATAATTGTTTTACATTCTCTATAATTTGAGAAGTTCCAAGCTTGTCTATTAATTTATCAGTCAGGTTTGGATTAATATATTCTTCTCCTGTTTTTCTCATCATTACTGTTTGACCATTTTGTTTACCTACGATTGTCCATTGACCATCTTGAGATACCATTTCAAACTGCATTGGTGAGTTTAACATTTTTTGTATTTCATTTTTATTTTGAGTTACCAATTCTTTACCAAACATTGTCTCCATATCTTTCACAATAGCATCTTGTGTTTTAGGAGGATTTGGATTATTTAATACTTCCATTCTTTGATTGAAAGGTAAATCATCTACTTGTTTATAATATTCTTGTTTGTTAGCTGGAATTTCAGTGAAATTCTTATAACCCAATGAATAAGGATTCTTAGCTGAGAACATTGGATTTTGTTGATTTGTATCGATTTTTCCAAGTATCGCTCTAGGTACTTCATTTAACGGAATTGTCATTGTTTTACCAACATATTCTTTTCCTTCTTTTACTGGAATAGTTACATTTGCTATTCCATTTGCAATATCGACCTTATAAATTGCATTTCCGTCTTTTTGAATTTGAGTTCCGACTGGCATACTAGCTTTCAAGTTAGCCATAATTTCTTTACCAGTAGTTGAAGCCATATCAATATTGATAGCATTCAGATATGTATTATTAGCATTAATTGTTTTAGCTAATTCATCTGCTTTTTTCAATGTAGCTTTAACTCTATTCATTGTTTCAGAAGCTTTGTGTACTCCATTGATATCACTGTTACCAATATCTCCCATATCAAAATTAGGTGTGAAAGTATCATTGAACTGATCATATGCATATGCAGATAAACTTCTTCTACTCGAACTTTGATTGTTTGTATCAAAGAATGATGAACCAGAAATACCTTTTCCTCTATGCTTCATTAATTCACCATAAGTATCATATGTTCCAGAAGATGAATCATCTTTATTTATATAGTTTAACACTTTATCAGATACTTTGGCTCCTAATCTATAAAATGGATTTAATGCAGCTAAACCTAATGCATCATTTTTCAATCCTTCGAAAAATCCTTGTGGTTGATAAATCAGTTGTTCTCTTGCTTTTTCTCTTTCTGCATTGTTCTTAAATTTGATTTGATTGAACAAAGATAGTGATTTTTGATATAATAATGCATTTTCACTGTCAGAATTTTTATCCTGTGCTCTCATATTATTGATTACACCAATTTCTCTTACCAACTGATCTTGTTTAGTATTAGAATATCTGACATCTTTTTTCACCAAATTACCATTGTCATCAACCCCATATCCACCTTGTAATAAGTTAAAGTTTCTTTTAATAGATCCTGCTCCATCTGGTGTGACATATATTCCATCAGAAAACTGTTTAACTTCTACATCAATACTCTTGGTTTTGTCAAGTAATCCTTGTTTAGCTTTGTAAGCACCTTGAGCTTGAATTAATATATTTCTAGTATTAGGATCTAATAATCTTTCTAACTTAGCAAATCTATTAGGATTCATAATCATACTATTCATTATATATCTAGCATCTCTATTTTCAAATCCTAATTCATCTTTAATCTTAGCGTTATTTGGATCATTTAAAGTATCTTTCAATCCTTGTACACCATCATTCATTGCATTGAAATGGGCAACATCGAAATTTTTAAATGTTTGTTCAACTGGCGCTTTCTCTATTTCTTCAAGTTTATTTATATCTTTAGTTACAGTAACACCATTAACTGGATTTAATTCATCCATTACTGGATTTCCATCTTTATCCAACTTCATTCCTTTTGACATTAAGTCTAATGTAAGTTTCTGTCTGTCGATATTAAGACCTTCTCTCTTAATTTCAAGTTCAGCTTTTTTGAATTCGTTATTGTTGTTATCTTGTCTGACTTGCTGTTGGAATTTAGCAACCTGCATACCAGAATCATCAATTTTCCAATCTGTTATCCTGTCATAAGATAACATATCAGACCATTTCTTTTTGAATCCGTTTAAATACAAATTTGATGCCAAACCATCTCTACTTGTTACTAAACCTTTTTGATTTATAATATCATTTGCTGCTTTATCTAAATAATTAGCTTGCTCTATATATCTAGCTTTATCTTCTTTAGAAGAATTCATTGCCAAAAGTCTATTAGCTTTAGCTTGGTTAGTATATTCTTTGGCACTATCATCAATAAAAGAATCATAGTTTTGCTTCAATAGTTCAATTGGTGTGTCTTTATACTGATAAACACCATCTATCATTAACTGTTGTCTTCCTTTATCTCCTATAACTAAATCAATATATTGGGCTGCTTTTTCTCTTGAAATCTTTTCGCCTTTTTTTATGTTCTTGAAATAAACGTTATTATCAGATGAATCAATGTATGTTTCAACACCGAAATCTTTAAGATATTTGGAATTTTCCAATATTTCTTTTTTAACATCAGTATAAGGTACATATGTTCCTTGTCTATATTGATCTCCCAACTGATTAGATGTCATATATCTTTCAAGATCTCTTGTCGCTAACCAATCATTTTGAGCTGCATATAAATCAGGTTTATTTCTTTTAAGATCATCCATTTCAGCTTGATGCTTTCTATATCTCTGTGTAGATGCAATTCCAGCCATTACGTTTTGATCCAATGCCTGACCTATATAATTTGTTACATCATTGTATACAGATCTTCTAGACCAATCCATAGCACCAACTTGATTCACATAATTGGTCAAAGTTTTCAATCTATCACCTAGGTAATTTTGATCTATACCTCGCATGAGATCCATGCCAGCATATTGGTTAACCAACTGCTGGATCATAGATGTATTTTGGTCATATAGATTTTGCTTATATGAAGCTGCTTTACCCAGTGTAGATGAAATATCTAACTGTTGTGGATCTCTATATTGATATATTTGTGTATAACTACTAGCCATTATTTAAAAAATTTTAATAAATTCTCTGTTACTATTGATCCCCCTTTTCTTTTTTGAGGGCCTCTAGTTGTTTGAACTTTCTGAGAAGTTCTTCCATCTGGACTCTTTGTTGTACTTGTTACAACTTGTTTTGTTTTTGGATCATATGTCCCGTATTCTCCATTACCAAGATAAATTCTAAATGGTTCATTTGTTTGAATTATTTCTCCATTCATTCCAATCTTGTAATTTGGATTTATAGCATTAAATGCATTTTGTTGGTTTTGCAAATTCCAATTAGATACATTTTGTCTATTAACATTGTCAATGTAATTTCTCCATTCACTGTACAGATTATCTAATCCAACGATAGACTCTTTTTCATATTTATCCGCAAGTCCTAGATTAGTTCTATCTCTATCCATTATTCTCTGTTCATTAATGTTATCAACGTTTCTTTCGTCTTGTTGATTTGCAATAGCTGCTTGAGATATTGCCTGATTAATTGAATTGTTGGTTTGTGCTTGTAAGTTAGCTAAACCAGCACCTGCTGTATATGGATTAGTTTCTGTAATTAAATTTGAAGCTGTGTTAGCTTGTCTGTTTAATTCTTTAATATTCTCTTCTGGAGAAATTGATACTCTATTAGCCTGTGTACTTCCAACTTGTCTCATTGTAGTTGGTAAGTAGTTAGGTGGTAGATTAGATTGATCTGGTGTTAACATTGGTAATCCAGTGAATTCTTGTAATCCTCTTGGATCATATGCTCCTAATTCATTTGTTTGTGTTGGTTGTCCACTTTCAGTTGGGGTTGCTGGTGTATTTGTTGTCCATTTTTCAAAAACACCTGGTGTTCCAACATCTTTATAACCTTCAATGTCTGCATTTGCAAATTTGCCAAACTTATCCATCTCTTCTTGACTAACAACCTTGTCTCTATATACTTTAGGAATAATGATATTATTTCTATTTTTAGGATCTACCCAGAAACCATCTTTATTTGCGAAACCTCTTTCTTTGAAATAAGCATCCCTGTCAGCAACTGATTTGAAACGCATTTCTCTAAAGTTTTCTCTTCTTCTATCCCAAACACCATCTGAAATATTATCAACTGCCAATTTGTTATAAAGATCTGGATTCTTTTTAGATAATCCATCTATATACTTGTAAAGACTATTGTCCTCATTGTAGTCATCTCTATATTTGAAATTACCTCCAAGTACTTTTCCTTTATTGATTCCCCAACCATTGTCTATTAATACTTTTGAGAAATTTTCTTTTTCTTTATCTGTATTTAATGAGTTGTATATATTCTGTAACTGAGTTTGTGTTGGTGCATAACCCATTCCAACATAAGTTTTCAATGAGTTTGGTGCTACATCTAAGAATGCTTTCTGTCTTATCTTCTGTCCTTTTGAATTAAGTATGTTAAATCTTCCTGCGTCTGTTTTAGCATTTCCTATTTCTTTAGCCAATTTCTCATAATCATCCTTATACTTAGGATTCATTTTAATCAATGATTCAGCATCTTTCATGAAATCTTGAACATTCTCTAAAGAACCAGGATTATAAGTTTTACCAGCTTCATCTTTACCTCCAAGTAATGATTTACCTAATTTAATCACAACTGGACTATAATCTTTCCAATCAAAATTAGCAGTGGTGTCTATATATCCGCTGTCAACTTTATTAAGTCCTCCATATTGATATTTTATTAAACCACCTTCTGCCATTTCAGGAGATTGTTCAGGTGCTTCTGCTTCTGGCTGAGGTTGATTTCCAACTGACTGATTAACTGCTTGGGTTATTTCTTGAATAGCTTGTTGAAGTTGTTCATCATCCATCTGCTGTAATTGAGCAATTATATCCTGTGGATTTTGATTTGTCATTTGAGCATAAGCTTCAATCATCTGCATCATTCCATCGTCACTTTCTTGAGATTGTTGTTCTGGTTGACCACCTCCCATTATTTGAGATAATGCTTGTTCTTGCTCTTCTGGAGATAATGATTGAATTTGTCCAATCAATTGTTCTGGATCTTGACCATTCGCTTCTGCATACTGTTGAATAGCATTCATCATTTGTGCTTGTTGATCATCTTGATATATATTACCTCCTTCTTGTTTCTTGTAATGAGTTCCTCCATCTTCTTTATTTTGTTCTTGTTTTTCAAAAACCAAATTATAGAATTCATTAAATTGATTTTCCAATGGTTCTTTTTCAGGTTGAAGTTCATTTACTTTTTTAGATAATATTTCAAGATTTATATCTCTAGTTGATTCAAATTTAACATCATCTTGATCTACTATCTTTTTCATCAATTTAGATTCTTCATCTAATATTTCAGAAAGTCCTATTTTATTTTTATATTTATCTAATACGGTTGCATAAGTAGAACCTGCGGTTACGTTCAGTCCATAATTCTTTTTAAAGTACTGAGCCAATTCTTTTCCTATTTTTAAATAATCAGAAACAACTTTTGTATTTTCTGGCATACTTACCAACTCACCACCTTCTGAATGTCTCTTACCCATAACCTCCATTGTATTACCATCTGGAGTTTGAAGGTATTCACCTCTTTCTACTTCTGCATTTGGTTCTGGATGCTCTTCGTTACCCATCAAATAATTACCTGTAAGTAATTTACCATCTGTTATTTTACCACCTTTTTGGAAATTTCCATTAGAGAACAAACCTGCTCTTCTTTCTTGTCTTTCCATTTTGTCCATATAACTATTGTAGTTATTTCTGTATTTTTTCATGGCTGCCGCTCCAGAAGCTGCATTTCTAAATCCTTCTAAAAGAATTTTACCTGCTCCACCAATGATACCAAGTGCATTCCCATCTTCAATACTAGCTCCCAACATGGTTGATGCATTTTGCATATTCCATCCACCATAAGGATTAGCTGCTCCTACAAATGGATTTCCATTTTGATCATCATTCAGTGCTTGTTGTATCTTTGTTTGTGTTTGTAGTCCTTGTAGATTTTGTCTAACATTTGCATCAAGCTCTGTTTTTTGTTCTCCACTAGGTGCATTATACAATGATGAATTGAAGTTTACCTCTTGTGGTTGAACATTTGGTAATTGATTTGACATAAATTGATCACCATATAATGGTGAACCAGCCAATGAATCATCAATAGGTGGATTTGGATTGAAATTATAGTTAGTACCCATACCAAAATTTTTCAATGGATTGTTACCTATAAATCCATATGTACTTTGAGCATAAGGAATTTCAAGTACCCCAGATACATCCTTACCAAAATCAATATCTGCATCACCTGGTTTAGCTAAAACTCGTTTACTGTGATCAGGCTTACCGTTTATTATAGGTATCAATATCAAAGGCTTATCTACATTCTTCATTGTGATAAGTGAACTAGGAATAATGTTATATCCATTTTTTTCACTAGATGTCCCTCTTGTATATCCTGTTGTATTTATATTATTCATTTTAATTTTTTATGCAATATTATTTGGTTGATCTGTATCATTCTTTACGATTCTATTCATGATATCGATAATATATCTCTTCTGAATTTCATCATATTTTGATTTATCTTTCTCGTATTTTTTGATATAATCTTTTTCGTACTGTTGTCTCTCTGCTGGTTTTTTGTTCATTATATCTCTGTAGAACATTGTTTCTGGTGCCCCTATCTTATTCATAAGCCTATAAGCACCACTATCAGGTCTAAGTTTTGCAGCTTCTTTTAAATCTTCATAAGCTTCATCAGTCATATTACTGAATCTTTGATCGAATCCGCTTATACCATAAAGATCTTTTCTAGCTGCATGCACATCTGCTATAACTTCACTAGCTAATAATTCATGACCTTTACCATGTCTATAAGATGGATTCAATAATTCGAGACTTTGATATAATCTACCCAATGTGTTTTGTCTTCTTCTTCCATTTCTGTCGTTTATGAAACCTGTACTCGGTTCATTTATATCATGAAATAAATGACCCATTTCATGATTCATTACATCAGTTGAACCACTATAAAATCTACTATCATCATACGCTATTTCATTTGCTTTAGAACTATAATAAGCTCCGTTGGCATTTTTTGAAGAATTATCATGTATTAATCTTACATTGTCTAGTTTTTTATTTAATTTTTTGACCATGCCTTCTGGATCATAATAATTCATTTTAGCTATTCTTTCTTTGATTTTATTACCCCCTTCTACATATTCTTTTTCAAACTCACGAGCAATTTCAAAATTTTCCTTAGCTTCTCTATTTACAATTCTTCTCATAGCTTCATCTTGTGATTTAGTTAAACCACCACTTTGAAATTGTTGAGTAGCTGATTTTAATAGATCTGTATAGTTATTTCTTGTAGGACTTAATGATGCATGTTCTAATACAGGTAATGTAGATAACAACTGATCTCTCTCTTGTTGTCTTCTCTGTAATTCTTGTTGAACAACTTCATTTTGCTTATCTATTGCTGATTTTTCAGCTTCTTGATTTGCTTTTTCTTGTTGCAATCTATGATTCTCTATAATCTCATTTTGAAATTGTTTAGGTAATGTACCAAAATCAAATCCTATTGGATTATCTGGAAGTATTTGTTGAGTACCATAGTTAGGTAAAGAAATACTTATAGTCTGTCCATTCTGTGTTTCAGTTGTTTGTTGTACCTGTGTTGGAGATTTAGGTTCTCCATAAAACTTACCACCTCTTATAGTATTTAGTACTTACCGACTTGAGAAGCATAATTAGATTCCTCCGCATATCTTCCTCCCTTTCCTGGTCTAAGAAAGTTTGTGTCAAGCATTCTTTGCACATCACTTTGATTTTGAACTTTATATTCATTTTTCAAAAGATTTGCCATTCTATATAGACCATTAAGCCAGTTTCCCTGACCTGTTGTCTTACCAGTGTTACCATTGTTTCCAACATTACCCACATTCTGAGTTCTTACTGCCATACCTTTAGTACCTAAGTTACTTTCAACAATACCTTGTGCCAGTAATAAATCAATTGGAACTCCTGTATTTTTAGATACTTCAATATAGTTGTCTGCGGTAAGAGGACTTTTACCTCCACCGTATCTATTGATGATTCCTTGTACTTTCCCTACTGTAAAGCCTCCATCATCATACTTTAATATTTCTTTTAACCTTTGTATCATGAGTACAAAATTATTAAAAAGTTTTGATTTTCAAAAAGTTTGATTTTAAAATTAAAAAAACCGCTATGAAAATAGCGGCTTTAGTTTAACCCTTGTAAGGTTTTTCTGTGGACATCATCCATTTAAAATAGTGTTTGAATTGACTTGTACTGTCTTGAATAAGATGTACAAAGAACCAATCACCTCTAATTCTCTCTAATACTTTCTTTGAAGTAAAACTGATAGTCTTATCATTCAACTGCTTATTTATTTCGTTCTCATCCCAATTCCAGATAGGTAAATGAGCTTCTTCACGTTTAACTCTATTATAGAAATAATTAAGTTTTATCTGTTCTTCAAATGAGTAGCAGGTATTATTTGTTCTGTACTTGACTTAAACTTAGGATATTGTGATTTAACATAAGTGTCAACATAGTCTAAGTTCAATATTCCAGAGTTATTAGTTTGATTATATATATTTACTTTGTTGAATGATTTTTTTCTCCAAACAGCGTAATCATAATCATTATGATATCTTTTAGATATTGTCCAAATTTGTAAATCCTGTAGTACATTATTTACATAATTATTTTTTATAGGTATTTCTATTTCCCAAGGGTAATACTTACCATAGAATACCTGATATGATTTGTTAGTCAATAGGTGAGACCATAAACCTTGTTCTTTACTATCGTTAGAATAATTCAATCCTGTTTGGAAATAATCATTATATGCAATAGCATAATCAGGTTTGAAATCATAATAACTGATCCAACTTTGATATATAGGAGAATAAGCAACTGTCCAAGATACATCTTTGAAATAAGTTGTGTTTGTTAATTCTACATGCTCTAATTGATTACCAACCTTAACATAGAATTCTCCACCAGAGTACATTAAGTTTTTAGACTTGGCAATGTAATCTCTCTTGGTTACAAATATTCTTTTGAATCTAGAATCCCACCACATCAATATTCCAAGTCCTTTGTACGGATTATCTATATCTTTTTCAGTTAGGTTTTCTATACTTTGTCTCAATATCTTGAACGGAAGATGTTTTTTGAACCATTTTCTCATTCCACTCTCATCACCTTTACCACCTCTAAAGTCAGAAATTTGTGATAAACCTTGACCATTAGGTTGTAGTTGGAATATTTTTCCTCTCTTAGCATCTGTCCAAAAATGTCCAAATTCACATGAAACCATGCTTCTATGTTGAGAACCTGTTTCACCAAGTTCTGTATAAGAAAACTGAATAGGTCTTTGAGCAAACATACCTCCAGTACCAAGTTCTTCTGATTCTGGTGTAACTCTATCTCTCAATACATCTATTGCGTTGAATATAGTCATATTGTTCTCAAATCTACCCATAACTTGATTAGATTCCAAT
>JBBPFK010000166.1:0-99304 GCA_037975005.1 Platalea minor
GCTGTCTCTTTCGTGAGCCTCCCAAACTCCAAGACTATCTGCCTGGGACACTGAGGACACCCGGAGCCAGGCTCAGGAAGTGCAAAATTCCAGGGATTCCTGACACACCAAACTTGGCAAGACAAAAAGCTCTTGCTGCTCTTCAAGTAGCCAGGCAACCCCATTCACAGCCCCACAAACGCTGCCGCTCTCTCTTTTGTGAGCCTCCCAAACTCTAATACTATCTCCCTGGGACGCTGAGTACAGCCGGAGCCAGGCTCAGTAATTGTGTACGTCTCGGGATTCCTCCCACCCCAAAGGTGGCAGGACCAAAAGCTCTTGCTGCTCTTCAAGTAGCCAGGAAACCCCATTCACAGCCCCACAAACCCTGACGCTGTCTCTTTCGTGAGCCTCCCAAACTCCAAGACTATCTGCCTGGGACGCTGAGGACACCCGGAGTCAGGCTCAGGAATTGCAATATTGCAGGGATTCCTGCCACACCAAACTTGGCAAGACGAAAAGCTCTTGCTGCTCTTCAAGTAGCCAGGCAACCCCATTCACAGCCCCACAAACGCTGACGCTCTCTCTTTCGTGAGACTCCCAAACTCGAAGAATATCTGCCTGGGACGCTGAGTACAGCCGTAGCCAGGCTCAGTGATTGCGACCGTCCCGGGATTCCTCCAACCCGAAAGGTGGCAGGACCAAAAGCTCTTGCTGCTCTTCAAGTAGCCAGGCAACCCCATTCACAGCCACACAAACGCTGACGCTGTCTCTTTCGTGAGCCTTACAATCTTCAAGACTATCTGCCTGGGACGCTGAGTAGAGCCGAATCGCAGCCCAGCAGTTGTGATTGTCCCGGGATTCCTCCCACCCCAAAGGGGCCAGGACCAAAAGCTCTTGCTGCTCTTCAAGTAGCCAGGCAACCCCATTCACAGCCCCACAAACGCTGACGCTGTCTCTTTCGTGAGCCTCCCAAACTCCAAGACTAGCTGCCTGGGACACTGAGGACACCCGGAGCCAGGCTCAGGAATTGCAAAATTCCAGGGATTCCTGCCACACCAAACTTGGCAAGACCAAAAGCTCTTGCTGCTCTTCAAGTAGCCAGGCAACCCCATTCACAGCCCCACAAACGCCGCCGCTGTCTCTTTCGTGAGACTCCCAAACTCGAAGACTATCTGCCTGGGACGCTGAGTACAGCCGGAGCCAGGCTCAGTGATTGCGAACATCCCGGGATTCCTCCAACGCGAAAGGTGGCAGGACCAAAAGCTCTTGCTGCTCTTCAAGTAGCCAGGCAACCCCATTCACAGCCACACAAACCCTGACGCTGTCTCTTTCGTGAGCCTTACAATCTTCAAGACTATCTGCCTGGGACGCTGAGTAGAGCCGAATCGCAGCCCAGCAGTTGTGATTGTCCCGGGATTCCTCCCACCCCAAAGGGGCCAGGACCAAAAGCTCTTGCTGCTCTTCAAGTAGCCAGGCAACCCCATTCACAGCCCCACAAACGCTGACGCTGTCTCTTTCGTGAGCCTCCCAAACTCCAAGACTATCTGCCTGGGACACTGAGGACACCCGGAACCAGGCTCAGGAATTGCAAAATTCCAGGGATTCCTGCCACACCAAACTTGGCAAGACCAAAATCTCTTGCTGCTCTTCAAGTAGCCAGGCAACCCCATTCACAGCCCCACAAACGCTGACGCTCTCTCTTTCGTGACCCTCCCAAACTCCAAGACTAGCTGCCTGGGACGCTGAGTACAGCCGTAGCCAGGCTCAGTGATTGCGAACGTCCCGGGATTCCTCCCACCCCAAAGGGGCCAGGACCAAAAGCTCTTGCTGCTCTTCAAGTAGCCAGGCAACCCCATTCACAGCCCCACAAACGCTGACGCTGTCTCATTCGTGAGCCTCCCAAACTCCAAGACTAGCTGCCTGGGACAATGAGACGGAGCCTGGGTCAGCAATTGCGATGTCCTGAGATTCCTCCCACCCCAAAGGGGCTAGGACCAAAAGCTCTTGCTGCTCTTCAAGTAGCCAGGCAACCCCATTCACAGCCCCACAGACAATGACGCTGCCTCTTTCGTTAGCCTCCCAAACTCTAATACTAGGTGCCTGGGAAGCCTAGGACACCCGGAGACAGGCTCAGTGATTGCGACCGTCCCGGGATTCCTCGCACCCCAAAGGGGCCAGGACCAAAAGCTCTTGCTGCTCTTCAAGTAGCCAGGCAACCCCATTCACAGCCCCACAAACGCTGACGCTCTCTCTTTCGTGAGCCTCCCAAACTGCAAGACTAGCTGCCTGGGACGCCTAGGACACCCGGAGCCAGGCTGAGTGATTGCGAACGTCCCGGGATTCCTCCCACCCCAAAGGGGCCAGGACCAAAAGCTCTTGCTGCTCTTCAAGTAGCCAGGCGACCCCATTCACAGCCCCACAAACGCTGACGCTGCCTCTTTCGTGAGCCTCCCAAACTCTAATACTAGCTCCCTGGGACGCTGAGTACAGCCGGAGCCAGGCTCAGTAATTGCGAACGTCTCGGGATTCCTCCCACCCCAAAGGTGGCAGGACCAAAAGCTCTTGCTGCTCTTCAAGTAGCCAGGCAACCCCATTCACAGCCCCACAAACCCTGACGCTGTCTCTTTCGTGAGCCTCCCAAACTCGAAGACTATCTGCCTGGGACACTGAGGACACCCGGAGTCAGGCTCAGGAATTGCAATATTGCAGGGATTCCTTCCACACCAAACTTGGCAAGACGAAAAGCTCTTGCTGCTCTTCAAGTAGCCAGGCAACCCCATTCACAGCCCCACAAACGCTGACGCTCTCTCTTTCGTGAGACTCCCAAACTCCAAGACTATCTGCCTGGGACGCTGAGTACAGCCGTAGCCAGGCTCAGTGATTGCGACCGTCCCGGGATTCCTCCAACCCGAAAGGTGGCAGGACCAAAAGCTCTTGCTGCTCTTCAAGTAGCCAGGCAACCCCATTCACAGCCCCACAAACGCTGACGCTGTCTCTTTCGTGAGCCTCCCAAACTCCAAGACTATCTGCCTGGGACACTGAGGACACCCGGAGCCAGGCTCAGGAATAGCAAAATTCCAGGGATTCCTGCCACACCAAACTTGGCAAGACCAAAAGCTCTTGCTGCTCTTCAAGTAGCCAGGCAACCCCATTCACAGCCCCACAAACGCTGACGCTGTCTCTTTCGTGAGCCTCCCAAACTCCAAGACTATCTGCCTGGGACTATGAGACGGAGCCTGTGTCAGCAATTGCGATGTCCTGAGATTCCTCCCACCTCAAAGGGGCCAGGACCAAAAGCTCTTGCTGCTCTTCAAGTAGCCAGGCAACCCCATTCACAGCCCCACAGACCCTGACGCTGCCTCTTTCGTGAGCCTCCCAAACTCTAATACTAGGTGCCTGGGACGCCTAGGACACCCGGAGACAGGCTCAGTGATTGCGACCGTCCCGGGATTCCTCACACCCCAAAGGGGCCAGGACCAAAAGCTCTTGCTGCTCTTCAAGTAGCCAGGAAACCCCATTCACAGCCCCACAAACGCTGACGCTGTCTCTTTCGTGAGCCTCCCAAGCTCCAAGACTAGCTGCCTGGGACGCAGAGGACACCTGGAGCCAGGCTCAGGAATTGCAGTATTGCAGGGATTCCTGCCACACCAAACTTGGCAAGACCAAAAGCTCTTGCTGCTCTTCAAGTAGCCAGGCAATCCCATTCACAGCCCCACAAACGCTGACGCTGTCTCTTTCGTGAGCCTCCCAAACTCTAATACTAGGTGCCTGGGACGCCTAGGACACCCGGAGACAGGCTCAGTGATTGCGACCGTCCCGGGATTCCTCGCACCCCAAAGGGGCCAGGACCAAAAGCTCTTGCTGCTCTTCAAGTAGCCAGGCAACCCCATTCACAGCCACACAAACGCTGACGCTGTCTCTTTCGTGAGCCTTACAATCTTCAAGACTATCTGCCTGGGACGCTGAGTAGAGCCGAATCGCAGCCCAGCAGTTGTGATTGTCCCGGGATTCCTCCCACCCCAAAGGGGCCAGGACCAAAAGCTCTTGCTGCTCTTCAAGTAGCCAGGCAACCCCATTCACAGCCCCACAAACACTGCTGCTGTCTCTTTCGTGAGCCTCCCAAACTCCAAGACTATCTGCCTGGGACACTGAGGACACCCGGAGCCAGGCTCAGGAAGTGCAAAATTCCAGGGATTCCTGACACACCAAACTTGGCAAGACAAAAAGCTCTTGCTGCTCTTCAAGTAGCCAGGCAACCCCATTCACAGCCCCACAAACGCTGCCGCTCTCTCTTTTGTGAGCCTCCCAAACTCTAATACTATCTCCCTGGGACGCTGAGTACAGCCGGAACCAGGCTCAGTAATTGTGAACGTCTCGGGATTCCTCCCACCCCAAAGGTGGCAGGACCAAAAGCTCTTGCTGCTCTTCAAGTAGCCAGGCAACCCCATTCACAGCCCCACAAACCCTGACGCTGTCTCTTTCGTGAGCCTCCCAAACTCGAAGGCTATCTGCCTGGGACGCTGAGGACACCCGGAGTCAGGCTCAGGAATTGCAATATTGCAGGGATTCCTGCCATACCAAACTTGGCAAGACGAAAAGCTCTTGCTGCTCTTCAAGTAGCCAGGCAACCCCATTCACAGCCCCACAAACGCTGACGCTCTCTCTTTCGTGAGACTCCCAAACTCGAAGACTAGCTGCCTGGGACGCTGAGTACAGCCGTAGCCAGGCTCAGTGATTGCGACCGTCCCGGGATTCCTCCAACCCGAAAGGTGGCAGGACCAAAAGCTCTTGCTGCTCTTCAAGTAGCCAGGCAACCCCATTCACAGCCACACAAACCCTGACGCTGACTCTTTCGTGAGCCTTACAATCTTCAAGACTATCTGCCTGGGACGCTGAGTAGAGCCGAATCGCAGCCCAGCAGTTGTGATTGTCCCGGGATTCCTCCCACCCCAAAGGGGCCAGGACCAAAAGCTCTTGCTGCTCTTCAAGTAGCCAGGCAACCCCATTCACAGCCCCACAAACGCTGACGCTGTCTCTTTCGTGAGCCTCCCAAACTCCAAGACTAGCTGCCTGGGACACTGAGGACACCCGGAGCCAGGCTCAGCAATTGCAAAATTCCAGGGATTCCTGCCACACCAAACTTGGCAAGACCAAAAGCTCTTGCTGCTCTTCAAGTAGCCAGGCAACCCCATTCACAGCCCCACAAACGCTGACGCTGTCTCTTTCGTGAGCCTCCCAAACTCCTGTACTATCTGTCTGGGACAATGAGCCAGAGCCAGGGTCAGCATTTGCGATGTCCCGAGATTCTTCCCACCCCAAAGGGGCCAGGACCAAAAGCTCTTGCTGCTCTTCAAGTAGCCAGGCAAGCCCATTCACAGCCCCACAAACGCTGACGCTGTCTCTTTCGTGAGCCTCCCAAACTCCAAGACTATCTGCCTGGGACTATGAGACGGAGCCTGGGTCAGCAATTGCGATGTCCTGAGATTCCTCCCACCCCAAAGGGTCCAGGACCAAAAGCTCTTGCTGCTCTTCAAGTAGCCAGGCAACCCCATTCACAGCCCCACAGACCCTGACGCTGCCTCTTTCGTGAGCCTCCCAAACTCTAATACTAGGTGCCTGGGACGCCTAGGACACCCGGAGACAGGCTCAGTGATTGCGACCGTCCCGGGATTCCTCACACCCCAAAGGGGCCAGGACCAAAAGCTCTTGCTGCTCTTCAAGTAGCCAGGCAACCCCATTCACAGCCCCACAAACGCTGACGCTGTCTCTTTCGTGAGCCTCCCAAGCTCCAAGACTAGCTGCCTGGGACGCAGAGGACACCTGGAGCCAGGCTCAGGAATTGCAGTATTGCAGGGATTCCTGCCACACCAAACTTGGCAAGACCAAAAGCTCTTGCTGCTCTTCAAGTAGCCAGGCAATCCCATTCACAGCCCCACAAACGCTGACGCTGTCTCTTTCGTGAGCCTCCCAAACTCTAATACTAGGTGCCTGGGACGCCTAGGACACCCGGAGACAGGCTCAGTGATTGCGAACGTCCCGGGATTCCTCCCACCCCAAAGGGGCCAGGACCAAAAGCTCTTGCTGCTCTTCAAGTAGCCAGGCAACCCCATTCACAGCCCCACATACGCTGACGCTGCCTCTTTCGTGAGACTCCCAAACTCGAAGACTATCTGCCTGGAACGCTGAGTACAGCCGTAGCCAGGCTCAGTGATTGCGACCGTCCCGGGATTCCTCCAACCCGAAAGGTGGCAGGACCAAAAGCTCTTGCTGCTCTTCAAGTAGCCAGGCAACCCCATTCACAGCCACACAAACGCTGACGCTGTCTCTTTCGTGAGCCTTACAATCTTCAAGACTATCTGCCTGGGACGCTGAGTAGAGCCGAATCGCAGCCCAGCAGTTGTGATTGTCCCGGGATTCCTCCCACCCCAAAGGGGCCAGGACCAAAAGCTCTTGCTGCTCTTCAAGTAGCCAGGCAACCCCATTCACAGCCCCACAAACGCTGCTGCTGCCTCTTTCGTGAGCCTCCCAAACTCCAAGACTATCTGCCTGGGACACTGAGGACACCCGGAGCCAGGCTCAGGAAGTGCAAAATTCCAGGGATTCCTGACACACCAAACTTGGCAAGACAAAAAGCTCTTGCTGCTCTTCAAGTAGCCAGGCAACCCCATTCACAGCCCCACAAACGCTGCCGCTCTCTCTTTCGTGAGCCTCCCAAACTCCTGTACTATCTGTCTGGGACAATGAGCCGGAGCCAGGGTCAGCATTTGCGATGTCCCGAGATTCTTCCCACCCCAAAGGGGCCAGGACCAAAAGCTCTTGCTGCTCTTCAAGTAGCCAGGCAACCCCATTCACAGCCCCACAAACGCTGACGCTGTCTCTTTCGTGAGCCTCCCAAACTCCAAGACTATCTGCCTGGGACAATGAGACGGAGCCTGGGTCAGCAATTGCGATGTCCTGAGATTCCTCCCACCCCAAAGGGGCCAGGACCAAAAGCTCTTGCTGCTCTTCAAGTAGCCAGGCAACCCCATTCACAGCCCCACAGACCCTGACGCTGCCTCTTTCGTGAGCCTCCCAAACTCTAATACTAGCTCCCTGGGACGCCTAGGACACCCGGAGACAGGCTCAGTGATTGCGAACGTCCTGGAATTCCTCGCACCCCAAAGGGGCCAGGACCAAAAGCTCTTGCTGCTCTTCAAGTAGCCAGGCAACCCCATTCACAGCCCCACAAACGCTGACGCTGTCTCTTTCGTGAGCCTCCCAAGCTCCAAGACTAGCTGCCTGGGACTCTGAGGACACCCGTAGTCAGGCTCAGGAATTGCAATATTGCAGGGATTCCTGCCACACCAAACTTGGCAAGACCAAAAGCTCTTGCTGCTCTTCAAGTAGCCAGGCAATCCCATTGACAGCCCCACAAACGCTGACGCTGTCCCTTTCGTGAGCCTCCCAAAATCTCATAATATCTGCCTGGGACGCTGAGTACTGCCGGAGCCAGGCTCAGTAATTGCGACCGTCCCGGGATTCCTCCCACCCCAAAGGGGCCAGGACCAAAAGCTCTTGCTGCTCTTCAAGTAGCCAGGCAACCCCATTCACAGCCCCACAAACGCTGCCGCTGTCTCTTTCGTGAGCCTCCCAAACTCCAAGACTATCTGCCTGGGACACTGAGGACACCCGGAGCCAGGCTCAGGAATTGCAAAATTCCAGGGATTCCTGCCACACCAAACTTGGCAAGACCAAAAGCTCTTGCTGCTCTTCAAGTAGCCAGGCAACCCCATTCACAGCCCCACAAATGCTGACGCTGTCTCTTTCGTGAGCCTCCCAAACTCCAAGACTAGCTGCCTGGGACGCTGAGTACAGCCGTAGCCAGGCTCAGTGATTGCGAACGTCTCGGGATTCCTCCCACCCCAAAGGTGGCAGGACCAAAAGCTCTTGCTGCTCTTCAAGTAGCCAGGCAACCCCATTCACAGCCCCACAAACGCTGATGCTGCCTCTTTCGTGAGCCTCCCAAACTCCAAGACTATCTGCCTGGGACACTGAGGACACCCGGAGCCAGGCTCAGGAATTGCAATATTGCAGGGATTCCTGCCACACCAAACTTAGCAAGACCAAAAGCTCTTGCTGCTCTTCAAGTAGCCAGGCAACCCCATTCACAGCCCCACAAACGCTGACGCTGCCTCTTACGTGAGCCTCCCAAACTCTAATACTAGGTGCCTGGGACGCCTAGGACACCCGGAGACAGGCTCAGTGATTGCGAACGTCCCGGGATTCCTCGCACACCAAAGGGGCCAGGACCAAAAGCTCTTGCTGCTCTTCAAGTAGCCAGGCAACCCCATTCACAGCCCCACAAACGCTGCCGCTGTCTCTTTCGTGAGCCTCCCAAACTCCAAGACTATCTGCCTGGGACAATGAGACGGAGCCTGGGTCTGCAATTGCGATGTCCTGAGATTCCTCCCACCCCAAAGGGGCCAGGACCAAAAGCTCTTGCTGCTCTTCAAGTAGCCAGGCAACCCCATTCACAGCCCCACAAACCCTGACGCTGCCTCTTTCGTGAGCCTCCCAAACTCTAATACTAGGTGCCTGGGACGCCTAGGACACCCGGAGACAGGCTCAGTGATTGCGACCGTCCCGGGATTCCTCGCACCCCAAAGGGGCCAGGACCAAAAGCTCTTGCTGCTCTTCAAGTAGCCAGGAAACCCCATTCACAGCCCCACAAACGCTGACGCTGTCTCTTTCGTGAGCCTCCCAAACTCCAAGACTAGCTGCCTGGGACGCAGAGGACACCCGGAGCCAGGCTCAGGAATTGCAATATTGCAGGGATTCCTGCCACACCAAACTTGGCAAGACCAAAAGCTCTTGCTGCTCTTCAAGTAGCCAGGCAATCCCATTCACAGCCCCACAAACGCTGACGCTGCCTCTTTCGTGAGCCTCCCAAACTCCAAGACTATCTGCCTGGGACAATGAGACGGAGCCTGGGTCAGCAATTGCGATGTCCTGAGATTCCTCCCACCCCAAAGGGGCCAGGAGCAAAAGCTCTTGCTGCTCTTCAAGTAGCCAGGCAACCCCATTCACAGCCCCACAAATGCTGCCGCTGCCTCTTTCGTGAGCCTCCCAAAGTCCAGTACAATCTGCCTGGGCCGGTGAGTACAGCCGTAGCCAGGCTCAGTGATTGCGACCGTCCCGGGATTCCTCCAACCCGAAAGGTGGCAGGACCAAAAGCTCTTGCTGCTCTTCAAGTAGCCAGGCAACCCCATTCACAGCCACACAAACCCTGACGCTGTCTCTTTCGTGAGCCTTACAATCTTCAAGACTATCTGCCTGGGACGCTGAGTAGAGCCGAATCGCAGCCCAGCAGCTGTGATTGTCCCGGGATTCCTCCAACCCCAAAGGGGCCAGGACCAAAAGCTCTTGCTGCTCTTCAAGTAGCCAGGCAACCCCATTCACAGCCCCACAAACGCTGACGCTGTCTCTTTTGTGAGCCTCCCAAACTCCAAGACTATCTGCCTGGGACACTGAGGACACCCGGAACCAGGCTCAGGAATTGCAAAATTCCAGGGATTCCTGCCACACCAAACTTGGCAAGACCAAAAGCTCTTGCTGCTCTTCAAGTAGCCAGGCAACCCCATTCACAGCCCCACAAACGCTGACGCTGCCTCTTTCGTGAGCCTCCCAAACTCGAAGACTATCTGCCTGGGACGCTGAGTACAGCCGTAGCCAGGCTCAGTGATTGCGACCGTCCCGGGATTCCTCCAACCCGAAAGGTGGCAGGACCAAAAGCTCTTGCTGCTCTTCAAGTAGCCAGGCAACCCCATTCACAGCCACACAAACCCTGACGCTGTCTCTTTCGTGAGCCTTACAATCTTCAAGACTATCTGCCTGGGACGCTGAGTAGAGCCGAATCGCAGCCCAGCAGTTGTGATTGTCCCGGGATTACTCCCACCCCAAAGGGGCCAGGACCAAAAGCTCTTGCTGCTCTTCAAGTAGCCAGGCAACCCCATTCACAGCCCCACAAACGCTGACGCTGTCTCTTTCGTGAGCCTCCCAAACTCCAAGACTAGCTGCCTGGGACACTGAGGACACCCGGAGCCAGGCTCAGCAATTGCAAAATTCCAGGGATTCTTGCCACACCAAACTTGGCAAGACCAAAAGCTCTTGCTGCTCTTCAAGTAGCCAGGCAACCCCATTCACAGCCCCACAAACGCTGACGCTGTCTCTTTCGTGAGCCTCCCAAACTCCTGTACTATCTGTCTGGGACAATGAGCCAGAGCCAGGGTCAGCATTTGCGATGTCCCGAGATTCTTCCCACCCCAAAGGGGCCAGGACCAAAAGCTCTTGCTGCTCTTCAAGTAGCCAGGCAACCCCATTCACAGCCCCACAAACGCTGACGCTGTCTCTTTCGTGAGCCTCCCAAACTCCAAGACTATCTGCCTGGGACTATGAGACGGAGCCTGGGTCAGCAATTGCGATGTCCTGAGATTCCTCCCACCCCAAAGGGGCCAGGACCAAAAGCTCTTGCTGCTCTTCAAGTAGCCAGGCAACCCCATTCACAGCCCCACAGACCCTGACGCTGCCTCTTTCGTGAGCCTCCCAAACTCTAATACTAGGTGCCTGGGACGCCTAGGACACCCGGAGACAGGCTCAGTAATTGCGACCGTCCCGGGATTCCTCACACCCCAAAGGGGCCAGGACCAAAAGCTCTTGCTGCTCTTCAAGTAGCCAGGAAACCCCATTCACAGCCCCACAAACGCTGACGCTGTCTCTTTCGTGAGCCTCCCAAGCTCCAAGACTAGCTGCCTGGGACGCAGAGGACACCTGGAGCCAGGCTCAGGAATTGCAGTATTCCAGGGATTCCTGCCACACCAAACTTGGCAAGACCAAAAGCTCTTGCTGCTCTTCAAGTAGCCAGGCAATCCCATTCACAGCCCCACAAACGCTGACGCTGTCTCTTTCGTGAGCCTCCCAAACTCTAATACTAGGTGCCTGGGACGCCTAGGACACCCGGAGACAGGCTCAGTGATTGCGAACGTCCCGGGATTGCTCCCACCCCAAAGGGGCCAGGACCAAAAGCTCTTGCTGCTCTTCAAGTAGCCAGGCAACCCCATTCACAGCCCCACATACGCTGACGCTCTCTCTTTCGTGAGACTCCCAAACTCGAAGACTATCTGCCTGGGACGCTGAGTACAGCCGTAGCCAGGCTCAGTGATTGCGACCGTCCCGGGAGTCCTCCAACCCGAAAGGTGGCAGGACCAAAAGCTCTTGCTGCTCTTCAAGTAGCCAGGCAAGCCCATTCACAGCCACACAAACGCTGACGCTGTCTCTTTCGTGAGCCTTACAATCTTCAAGACTATCTTCCTGGGACGCTGAGTAGAGCCGAATCGCAGCCCAGCAGTTGTGATTGTCCCGGGATTCCTCCCACCCCAAAGGGGCCAGGACCAAAAGCTCTTGCTGCTCTTCAAGTAGCCAGGCAACCCCATTCACAGCCCCACAAACGCTGCTGCTGTCTCTTTCGTGAGCCTCCCAAACTCCAAGACTAGCTGCCTGGGACACTGAGGACACCCGGAGCCAGGCTCAGGAAGTGCAAAATTCCAGGGATTCCTGACACACCAAACTTGGCAAGACAAAAAGCTCTTGCTGCTCTTCAAGTAGCCAGGCAACCCCATTCACAGCCACACAAACGCTGACGCTGTCTCTTTCGTGAGCCTTACAATCTTCAAGACTATCTGCCTGGGACGCTGAGTAGAGCCGAATCGCAGCCCAGCAGTTGTGATTGTCCCGGGATTCCTCCCACCCCAAAGGGGCCAGGACCAAAAGCTCTTGCTGCTCTTCAAGTAGCCAGGCAACCCCATTCACAGCCCCACAAACGCTGCTGCTGTCTCTTTCGTGAGCCTCCCAAACTCCAAGACTATCTGCCTGGGACACTGAGGACACCCGGAGCCAGGCTCAGGAAGTGCAAAATTCCAGGGATTCCTGACACACCAAACTTGGCAAGACAAAAAGCTCTTGCTGCTCTTCAAGTAGCCAGGCAACCCCATTCACAGCCCCACAAACGCTGCCGCTCTCTCTTTCGTGAGCCTCCCAAACTCCTGTACTATCTGTCTGGGACAATGAGCCGGAGCCAGGGTCAGCATTTGCGATGTCCCGAGATTCTTCCCACCCCAAAGGGGCCAGGACCAAAAGCTCTTGCTGCTCTTCAAGTAGCCAGGCAACCCCATTCACAGCCCCACAAACGCTGACGCTGTCTCTTTCGTGAGCCTCCCAAACTTCAAGACTATCTGCCTGGGACAATGAGACGGAGCCTGGGTCAGCAATTGCGATGTCCTGAGATTCCTCCCACCCCAAAGGTGGCAGGACCAAAAGCTCTTGCTGCTCTTCAAGTAGCCAGGCAACCCCATTCACAGCCCCAGAAACGCTGACGCTGCCTCTTTCGTGAGCCTCCCAAACTCTAATACTAGCTCCCTGGGACGCCTAGGACACCCGGAGACAGGCTCAGAGATTGCGAACGTCCTGGGATTCCTCGCACCCCAAAGGGGCCAGGACCAAAAGCTCTTGCTGCTCTTCAAGTAGCCAGGAAACCCCATTCACAGCCCCACAAACGCTGACGCTGTCTCTTTCGTGAGCCTCCCAAGCTCCAAGACTAGCTGCCTGGGACGCTAAGGACACCCGGAGTCAGGCTCAGGAATTGCAATATTGCAGGGATTCCTGCCACACCAAACTTGGCAAGACCAAAAGCTCTTGCTGCTCTTCAAGTAGCCAGGCAATCCCATTCACAGCCCCACAAACGCTGACGCTGTCCCTTTCGTGAGCCTCCCAAAATCTCATAATAACTGCCTGGGACGCTGAGTACTGCCGGAGACAGGCTCAGTAATTGCGACCGTCCCGGGATTCCTCCCACCCCAAAGGGGCCAGGACCAAAAGCTCTTGCTGCTCTTCAAGTAGCCAGGCAACCCCATTCACAGCCCCACAAACGCTGACGCTCTCTCTTTCGTGAGCCTCCCAAACTCCAAGACTAGCTGCCTGGGACACTGAGGACACCCGGAGCCAGGCTCAGGAATTGCAAAATTCCAGGGATTCCTGCCACACCAAACTTAGCAAGACCAAAAGCTCTTGCTGCTCTTCAAGTAGCCAGGCAACCCCATTCACAGCCCCACAAACGCTGACGCTGTCTCTTTCGTGAGCCTCCCAAACTCCTGTACTATCTGTCTGGGACAATGAGCCGGAGCCAGGGTCAGCATTTGCGATGTCCCGAGATTCTTCCCACCCCAAAGGGGCCAGGACCAAAAGCTCTTGCTGCTCTTCAAGTAGCCAGGCAACCCTATTCACAGCCCCACAAACGCTGACGCTGTCTCTTTCGTGAGCCTCCCAAACTCCAAGACTATCTGCCTGGGACAATGAGACGGAGCCTGGGTCAGCAATTGCGATGTCCTGAGATTCCTCCCACCCCAAAGGGGCCAGGACCAAAAGCTCTTGCTGCTCTTCAAGTAGCCAGGCAACCCCATTCACAGCCCCACAGACCCTGACGCTGTCTCTTTCGTGAGCCTCCCAAACTCTAATACTAGGTGCCTGGGACGCCTAGGACACCCGGAAACAGGCTCAGTGATTGCGAACGTCCCGGGATTCCTCCCACCCCAAAGGGGCCAGGACCAAAAGCTCTTGCTGCTCTTCAAGTAGCCAGGAAACCCCATTCACAGCCCCACAAACGCTGACGCTGTCTCTTTCGTGAGCCTCCCAAACTCCAAGACTAGCTGCCTGGGACGCAGAGGACACCCGGAGCCAGGCTCAGGAATTGCAATATTGCAGGGATTCCTGCCACACCAAACTTGGCAAGACCAAAAGCTCTTGCTGCTCTTCAAGTAGCCAGGCAATCCCATTCACAGCCCCACAAACGCTGACGCTGTCACTTTGGTGAGCCTCCCAAAATCTCATAATAACTGCCTGGGACGCTGAGTACTGCCGGAGCCAGGCTCAGTAATTGCGACCGTCCCGGGATTCCTCCCACCCCAAAGGGGCCAGGACCAAAAGCTCTTGCTGCTCTTCAAGTAGCCAGGCAACCCCATTCACAGCCACACAAACCCTGACGCTGTCTCTTTCGCGAGCCTTACAATCTTCAAGACTATCTGCCTAGGACGTTGAGTAGAGCCGAATCGCAGCCCAGCAGTTTTGATTGTCCCGGGATTCCTCCCACCCCAAAGGGGCCAGGACCAAAAGGTCTTGCTGCTCTTCAAGTAGCCAGGCAACCCCATTCACAGCCCCACAAACGCTGACGCTGTCTCTTTCCTGAGCCTCCCAAACTCCAAGACTAGCTGCCTGGGACACTGAGGACACCCG
This sequence comes from Platalea minor, assembly GCA_037975005.1. Taxonomy (NCBI): domain Eukaryota; kingdom Metazoa; phylum Chordata; class Aves; order Pelecaniformes; family Threskiornithidae; genus Platalea; species Platalea minor. The sequence goes on from JBBPFK010000166.1 coordinate 14,302, forward strand.
GAGCCAGGATCAGGAATTGCAAAATTCAAGGGATTCCTGCCACACCAAACTTGGCAAGACCAAAAGCTCTTGCTGCTCTTCAAGTAGCCAGGCAACCCCATTCACAGCCCCACAAACGCTGACGCTCTCTCTTTCGTGAGCCTCCCAAACTCCAAGACTATCTGCCTGGGACGCTGAGCCGGAGACAGGCTCAGCAATTGTGAACGTCCCGAGATTCCTCCCACCCCAAAGGGGCCAGGACCAAAAGCTCTTGCTGCTCTTCAAGTAGCCAGGCAACCCCATTCACAGCCCCACAAACGCTGACGCTGCCTCTTTCGTGAGCCTCCCAAACTCTAATACTAGGTGCCTGGGACGCCTAGGACACCCAGAGACAGGCTCAGCGATTGCGACCGTCCCGGGATTGCTCCCACCCCAAAGGGGCCAGGACCAAAAGCTCTTGCTGCTCTTCAAGTAGCCAGGCAACCCCATTCACAGCCCCACAAACGCTGACGCTGTCTCTTTCGTGAGCCTCCCAAACTCCAAGACTATCTGCCTGGGACGCTGAGGATACCCGGAGCCAGGCTCAGGAATTGCAAAATTCCAGGGATTCCTGCCACACCAAACTTGGCAAGACCAAAAGCTCTTGCTGCTCTTCAAGTAGCCAGGCAATCCCATTCACAGCCCCACAAACGCTGACGCTGTCTCTTTCGTGAGCCTCCCAAACTCCAAGACTATCTGCCTGGGACAATGAGACGGAGCCTGGGTCAGCAATTGCGATGTCCTGAGATTCCTCCCACCCCAAAGGGTCCAGGAGCAAAAGCTCTTGCTGCTCTTCAAGTAGCCAGGCAACCCCATTCACAGCCCCACAAACGCTGACGCTGCCTCTTTCGTGAGCCTCCCAAACTCTAATACTAGCTCCCTGGGACGCTGAGTACAGCCGGAGCCAGGCTCAGTAACTGCGAACGTCCCGGGATTCCTCCCACCCCAAAGGTGGCAGGACCAAAAGCTCTTGCTGCTCTTCAAGTAGCCAGGCAACCCCATTCACAGCCCCACAAACACTGACGCTGTCTCTTTCGTGAGCCTCCCAAACTCCAAGACTAGCTGCCTGGGACGCTGAGGACACCCGGAGTCAGGCTCAGGAATTGCAATATTGCAGGGATTCCTGCCACACCAAACTTGGCAAGACCAAAAGCTCTTGCTGCTCTTCAAGTAGCCAGGCAACCCCATTCACAGCCCCACAAACGCTGCCGCTGCCTCTTTCGTGAGCCTCCCAAAGTCCAGTACAATCTGCCTGGGCCGGTGAGTACAGCCGTAGCCAGGCTCAGTGATTGCGACCGTCCCGGGATTCCTCCAACCCGAAAGGTGGCAGGACCAAAAGCTCTTGCTGCTCTTCAAGTAGCCAGGCAACCCCATTCACAGCCACACAAACCCTGACGCTGTCTCTTTCGTGAGCCTTACAATCTTCAAGACTATCTGCCTGGGACGCTGAGTAGAGCCGAATCGCAGCCCAGCAGCTGTGATTGTCCCGGGATTCCTCCAACCCCAAAGGGGCCAGGACCAAAAGCTCTTGCTGCTCTTCAAGTAGCCAGGCAACCCCATTCACAGCCCCACAAACGCTGACGCTGTCTCTTTTGTGAGCCTCCCAAACTCCAAGACTATCTGCCTGGGACACTGAGGACACCCGGAGCCAGGCTCAGGAATTGCAAAATTCCAGGGATTCCTGCCACACCAAACTTGGCAAGACCAAAAGCTCTTGCTGCTCTTCAAGTAGCCAGGCAACCCCATTCACAGCCCCACAAACGCTGCCGCTGCCTCTTTCGTGAGCCTCCCAAACTCCAAGACTAGCTGCCTGGGACGATGAGTACAGCCGTAGCCAGGCTCAGCGATTGCGAACGTCTCGGGATTCCTCCCACCCCAAAGGGGACAGGACCAAAAGCTCTTGCTGCTCTTCAAGTAGCCAGGCAACCCCATTCACAGCCCCACAAACGCTGACGCTCTCTCTTTCGTGAGCCTCCCAAACTCCAAGACTATCTGCCTGGGACGCTGAGCCGGAGCCAGGCTCAGCAATTGTGAACGTCCCGAGATTCCTCCCACCCCAAAGGGGCCAGGACCAAAAGATCTTGCTGCTCTTCAAGTAGCCAGGCAACCCCATTCACAGCCCCACAAACGCTGACGCTGCCTCTTTCGTGAGCCTCCCAAACTCTAATACTAGGTGCCTGGGACGCCTAGGACACCCAGAGACAGGCTCAGCGATTGCGACCGTCCCGGGATTGCTCCCACCCCAAAGGGGCCAGGACCAAAAGCTCTTGCTGCTCTTCAAGTAGCCAAGCAACCCCATTCACAGCCCCACAAACGCTGACGCTGTCTCTTTCGTGAGCCTCCCAAACTCCAAGACTATCTGCCTGGGACGCTGAGGATACCCGGAGCCAGGCTCAGGAATTGCAAAATTCCAGGGATTCCTGCCACACCAAACTTGGCAAGACCAAAAGCTCTTGCTGCTCTTCAAGTAGCCAGGCAATCCCATTCACAGCCCCACAAACGCTGACGCTGTCTCTTTCGTGAGCCTCCCAAACTCCAAGACTATCTGCCTGGGACAATGAGACGGAGCCTGGGTCAGCAATTGCGATGTCCTGAGATTCCTCCCACCCCAAAGGGTCCAGGACCAAAAGCTCTTGCTGCTCTTCAAGTAGCCAGGCAACCCCATTCACAGCCCCACAAACGCTGACGCTGCCTCTTTCGTGAGCCTCCCAAACTCTAATACTAGCTCCCTGGGACGCTGAGTACAGCCGGAGCCAGGCTCAGTAACTGCGAACGTCCCGGGATTCCTCCCACCCCAAAGGTGGCAGGACCAAAAGCTCTTGCTGCTCTTCAAGTAGCCAGGCAACCCCATTCACAGCCCCACAAACGCTGACGCTGTCTCTTTCGTGAGCCTCCCAAACTCCAAGACTATCTGCCTGGGCCGGTGAGTACAGCCGTAGCCAGGCTCAGTGATTGCGACCGTCCCGGGATTCCTCCAACCCGAAAGGTGGCAGGACCAAAAGCTCTTGCTGCTCTTCAAGTAGCCAGGCAACCCCATTCACAGCCACACAAACGCTGACGCTGTCTCTTTCGTGAGCCTTACAATCTTCAAGACTATCTGCCTGGGACGCTGAGTAGAGCCGAATCGCAGCCCAGCAGCTGTGATTGTCCCGGGATTCCTCCAACCCCAAAGGGGCCAGGACCAAAAGCTCTTGCTGCTCTTCAAGTAGCCAGGCAACCCCATTCACAGCCCCACAAACGCTGACGCTGTCTCTTTCGTGAGCCTCCCAAACTCCAAGACTAGCTGCCTGGGACACTGAGGACACCCGGAGCCAGGCTCAGGAATTGCAAAATTCCAGGGATTCCTGCCACACCAAACTTGGCAAGACCAAAAGCTCTTGCTGCTCTTCAAGTAGCCAGGCAACCCCATTCACAGCCCCACAAACGCTGCCGCTGCCTCTTTCGTGAGCCTCCCAAACTCCAAGACTAGCTGCCTGGGACGCTGAGTACAGCCGTAGCCAGGCTCAGCGATTGCGAACGTCTCGGGATTCCTCCCACTCCAAAGGGGACAGGACCAAAAGCTCTTGCTGCTCTTCAAGTAGCCAGGCAACCCCATTCACAGCCCCACAAACGCTGACGCTCTCTCTTTCGTGAGCCTCCCAAACTCCAAGACTAGCTGCCTGGGACAATGAGCCGGAGCCAGGGTCAGCATTTACGATGTCCCGAGATTCTTCCCACCCCAAAGGGGCCAGGACCAAAAGCTCTTGCTGCTCTTCAAGTAGCCAGGCAACCCCATTCACAGCTCCACAAACGCTGCTGCTGTCTCTTTCGTGAGCCTCCCAAACTCCAAGACTATCTGCCTGGGACAATGAGACGGAGCCTGGGTCAGCAATTGCGATGTCCTGAGATTCCTCCCACCCCAAAGGGTCCAGGACCAAAAGCTCTTGCTGCTCTTCAAGTAGCCAGGCAACCCCATTCACAGCCCCACAAACGCTGACGCTGCCTCTTTCGTGAGCCTCCCAAACTATAATACTAGGTGCCTGGGACGCCTAGGACACCCGGAGACAGGCTCAGTGATTGCGAACATCCCGGGATTCCTCGCACCCCAAAGGGGCCAGGACCAAAAGCTCTTGCTGCTCTTCAAGTAGCCAGGCAACCCCATTCACAGCCCCACAAAGGCTGACGCTGTCTCTTTCGTGAGCCTCCCAAACTCCAAGACTATCTGCCTGGGACACTGAGGACACCCGGAGCCAGGCGCAGGAATTGCAAAATTCCAGGGATTCCTGCCACACCAAACTTGGCAAGACCAAAAGCTCTTGCTGCTCTTCAAGTAGCCAGGCAACCCCATTCACAGCCCCACAAACGCTGACGCTGTCTCTTTCGTGAGCCTCCCAAACTCTTATAATAGCAGCCTGGGACGCTGAGTACAGCCGGAGCCAGGCTCAGTAATTGCGAACGTCCCGGGATTCCTCCCACCCCAAAGGGGCTAGGACCAAAAGCTCTTGCTGCTCTTCAAGTAGCCAGGCAACCCCATTCACAGCCCCACAAACACTGACGCTGTCTCTTTTGTGAGCCTTACAATCTTCAAGACTATCTGCCTAGGACGCTGAGTAGAGCCGAATCGCAGCCCAGCAGTTGTGATTCTCGCGGGATTCCTCCCACCCCAAAGGGGCCAGGACCAAAAGGTCTTGCTGCTCTTCAAGTAGCCAGGCAACCCCATTCACAGCCCCACAAACGCTGACGCTGCCTCTTTCGTGAGCCTCCCAAACTCTAATACTAGGTGCCTGGGACGCCTAGGACACCCAGAGACAGGCTCAGCGATTGCGACCGTCCCGGGATTGCTCCCACCCCAAAGGGGCCAGGACCAAAAGCTCTTGCTGCTCTTCAAGTAGCCAAGCAACCCCATTCACAGCCCCACAAACGCTGACGCTGTCTCTTTCGTGAGCCTCCCAAACTCCAAGACTATCTGCCTGGGACGCTGAGGATACCCGGAGCCAGGCTCAGGAATTGCAAAATTCCAGGGATTCCTGCCACACCAAAGTTGGCAAGACCAAAAGCTCTTGCTGCTCTTCAAGTAGCCAGGCAATCCCATTCACAGCCCCACAAACGCTGACGCTGTCTCTTTCGTGAGCCTCCCAAACTCCAAGACTATCTGCCTGGGACAATGAGACGGAGCCTGGGTCAGCAATTGCGATGTCCTGAGATTCCTCCCACCCCAAAGGGTCCAGGACCAAAAGCTCTTGCTGCTCTTCAAGTAGCCAGGCAACCCCATTCACAGCCCCACAAACGCTGACGCTGCCTCTTTCGTGAGCCTCCCAAACTCTAATACTAGCTCCCTGGGACGCTGAGTACAGCCGGAGCCAGGCTCAGTAACTGCGAACGTCCCGGGATTCCTCCCACCCCAAAGGTGGCAGGACCAAAAGCTCTTGCTGCTCTTCCAAGTAGCCAGGCAACCCCATTCACAGCCCCACAAACGCTGCCGCTGCCTCTTTCGTGAGCCTCCCAAAGTCCAGTACAATCTGCCTGGGCCGGTGAGTACAGCCGTAGCCAGGCTCAGTGATTGCGACCGTCCCGGGATTCCTCCAACCCGAAAGGTGGCAGGACCAAAAGCTCTTGCTGCTCTTCAAGTAGCCAGGCAACCCCATTCACAGCCACACAAACGCTGACGCTGTCTCTTTCGTGAGCCTTACAATCTTCAAGACTATCTGCCTGGGACGCTGAGTAGAGCCGAATCGCAGCCCAGCAGCTGTGATTGTCCCGGGATTCCTCCAACCCCAAAGGGGCCAGGACCAAAAGCTCTTGCTGCTCTTCAAGTAGCCAGGCAACCCCATTCACAGCCCCACAAACGCTGACGCTGTCTCTTTTGTGAGCCTCCCAAACTCCAAGACTATCTGCCTGGGACACTGAGGACACCCGGAGCCAGGCTCAGGAATTGCAAAATTCCAGGGATTCCTGCCACACCAAACTTGGCAAGACCAAAAGCTCTTGCTGCTCTTCAAGTAGCCAGGCAACCCCATTCACAGCCCCACAAACGCTGCCGCTGCCTCTTTCGTGAGCCTCCCAAACTCCAAGACTAGCTGCCTGGGACGCTGAGTACAGCCGTAGCCAGGCTCAGCGATTGCGAACGTCTCGGGATTCCTCCCACCCCAAAGGGGACAGGACCAAAAGCTCTTGCTGCTCTTCAAGTAGCCAGGCAACCCCATTCACAGCCCCACAAACGCTGACGCTCTCTCTTTCGTGAGCCTCCCAAACTCCAAGACTAGCTGCCTGGGACAATGAGCCGGAGCCAGGGTCAGCATTTACGATGTCCCGAGATTCTTCCCACCCCAAAGGGGCCAGGACCAAAAGCTCTTGCTGCTCTTTAAGTAGCCAGGCAACCCCATTCACAGCTCCACAAACGCTGCTGCTGTCTCTTTCGTGAGCCTCCCAAACTCCAAGACTATCTGCCTGGGACAATGAGACGGAGCCTGGGTCAGCAATTGCGATGTCCTGAGATTCCTCCCACCCCAAAGGGTCCAGGACCAAAAGCTCTTGCTGCTCTTCAAGTAGCCAGGCAACCCCATTCACAGCCCCACAAACGCTGACGCTGCCTCTTTCGTGAGCCTCCCAAACTCTAATACTAGGTGCCTGGGACGCCTAGGACACCCGGAGACAGGCTCAGTGATTGCGAACATCCCGGGATTCCTCGCACCCCAAAGGGGCCAGGACCAAAAGCTCTTGCTGCTCTTCAAGTAGCCAGGCAACCCCATTCACAGCCCCACAAAGGCTGACGCTGTCTCTTTCGTGAGCCTCCCAAACTCCAAGACTATCTGCCTGGGACACTGAGGACACCCGGAGCCAGGCGCAGGAATTGCAAAATTCCAGGGATTCCTGCCACACCAAACTTGGCAAGACCAAAAGCTCTTGCTGCTCTTCAAGTAGCCAGGCAACCCCATTCACAGCCCCACAAACGCTGACGCTGTCTCTTTCGTGAGCCTCCCAAACTCTTATAATAGCAGCCTGGGACGCTGAGTACAGCCGGAGCCAGGCTCAGTAATTGCGAACGTCCCGGGATTCCTCCCACCCCAAAGGGGCTAGGACCAAAAGCTCTTGCTGCTCTTCAAGTAGCCAGGCAACCCCATTCAAAGCCCCACAAACACTGACGCTGTCTCTTTTGTGAGCCTTACAATCTTCAAGACTATCTGCCTAGGACGCTGAGTAGAGCCGAATCGCAGCCCAGCAGTTTTGATTGTCCCGGGATTCCTCCCACCCCAAAGGGGCCAGGACCAAAAGCTCTTGCTGCTCTTCAAGTAGCCAGGCAACCCCATTCACAGCCCCACAAACGCTGACGCTGTCTCTTTCGTGAGCCTCCCAAACTCCAAGACTATCTGCCTGAGACACTGAGGACACCCGGAGCCAGGCTCAGGAATTGCAAAATTCCAGGGATTCCTGCCACACCAAACTTGGCAAGACCAAAAGCTCTTGCTGCTCTTCAAGTAGCCAGGCAACCCCATTCACAGCCACACAAACCCTGACGCTGTCTCTTTCGTGAGCCTTACAATCTTCAAGACTATCTGCCTGGGACGTTGAGTAGAGCCGAATCGCAGCCCAGCAGTTGTGATTGTCCCGGGATTCCTCCCACCCCAAAGGGGCCAGGACCAAAAGCTCTTGCTGCTCTTCAAGTAGCCAGGCAACCCCATTCACAGCCCCACAAACGCTGACGCTGTCTCTTTTGTGAGCCTCCCAAACTCCAAGACTATCTGCCTGGGACACTGAGGACACCCGGAGCCAGGCTCAGGAATTGCAAAATTCCAGGGATTCCTGCCACACCAAACTTGGCAAGACCAAAAGCTCTTGCTGCTCTTCAGGTAGCCAGGCAACCCCATTCACAGCCCCACAAATGCTGACGCTGTCTCTTTCGTGAGCCTCCCAAACTCCAAGACTATCTGTCTGGGACGCTGAGGACAGCCGTAGCCAGGCTCAGTGATTGCGAACGTCTCGGGATTCCTCCCACCCCAAAGGGGACAGGACCAAAAGCTCTTGCTGCTCTTCAAGTAGCCAGGCAACCCCATTCACAGCCCCACAAATGCTGCCGCTGCCTCTTTCGTGAGCCTCCCAAACTCCAAGACTATCTGTCTGGGCCGGTGAGTAGAGCCGTAGCCAGGCTCAGTGATTGCGACCGTCCCGGGATTCCTCCAACCCGAAAGGTGGCAGGACCAAAAGCTCTTGCTGCTCTTCAAGTAGCCAGGCAACCCCATTCACAGCCACACAAACCCTGACGCTGTCTCTTTCGTGAGCCTTACATTCTTCAAGACTATCTGCCTGGGACGCTGAGTAGAGCCGAATCGCAGCCCAGCAGTTGTGATTCTCGCGGGATTCCTCCCACCCCAAAGGGGCCAGGACCAAAAGGTCTTGCTGCTCTTCAAGTAGCCAGGCAACCCCATTCACAGCCCCACAAACGCTGACGCTCTCTCTTTCGTGAGCCTCCCAAACTCCAAGACTAGCTGCCTGGGACACTGAGGACACCCGGAGCCAGGCTCAGGAATTGCAAAATTCCAGGGATTCCTGCCACACCAAACTTGGCAAGACCAAAAGCTCTTGCTGCTCTTCAAGTAGCCAGGCAACCCCATTCACAGCCCCACAAACGCTGCCGCTGTCTCTTTCGTGAGCCTCCCAAACTCCAAGACTAGCTGCCTGGGACGCTGAGTACAGCCGTAGCCAGGCTCAGTGATTGCGAACGTCTCGGGATTCCTCCCACCCCAAAGGGGCCAGGACCAAAAGCTCTTGCTGCTCTTCAAGTAGCCAGGCAACCCCATTCACAGCCACACAAACGCTGCCGCTGTCTCTTTCGTGAGCCTCCCAAACTCCAAGACTAGCTGCCTGGGACAATGAGCCGGAGCCAGGGTCAGCATTTGCGATGTCCCGAGATTCTTCCCACCCCAAAGGGGCCAGGACCAAAAGCTCTTGCTGCTCTTCAAGTAGCCAGGCAACCCCATTCACAGCCCCACAAACGCTGCTGCTGTCTCTTTCGTGAGCCTCCCAAACTCTAAGACTATCTGCCTGGGACAACGAGACGGAGCCTGGGTCAGCAATTGCGATGTCCTGAGATTCCTCCCACCCCAAAGGGTCCAGGACCAAAAGCTCTTGCTGCTCTTCAAGTAGCCAGGCAACCCCATTCACAGCCCCACAAACGCTGACGCTGCCTCTTTCGTGAGCCTCCCAAACTCTAATACTAGGTGCCTGGGACGCCTAGGACACCCGGAGACAGGCTTAGTGATTGCGAACATCCCGGGATTCCTCGCACCCCAAAGGGGCCAGGACCAAAAGCTCTTGCTGCTCTTCAAGTAGCCAGGCAACCCCATTCACAGCCCCACAAAGGCTGACGCTGTCTCTTTCGTGAGCCTCCCAAACTCCAAGACTATCTGCCTGGGACACTGAGGACACCCGGAGCGAGGCGCAGGAATTGCAAAATTCCAGGGATTCCTGCCACACCAAACTTGGCAAGAACAAAAGCTCTTGCTGCTCTTCAAGTAGCCAGGCAATCCCATTCACAGCCCCACAAACGCTGACGCTGTCTCTTTCCTGAGCCTCCCAAACTCTCATAATAGCAGCCTGGGACGCTGAGCAGAGCTGGAGCCAGGCTCAGTAATTGCGAACGTCCCGGGATTCCTCCCACCCCAAAGGGGCTAGGACCAAAAGCTCTTGCTGCTCTTCAAGTAGCCAGGCAACCCCATTCACAGCCCCACAAACGCTGACGCTGTCTCTTTCGTGAGCCTCCCAAACTCCAAGACTATCTGCCTGGGCCGGTGAGGACACCCGGAGCCAGGCTCAGGAATTGCAAAATTCCAGGGATTCCTGCCACACCAAACTTGGCAAGACCAAAAGCTCTTGCTGCTCTTCAAGTAGCCAGGCAACCCCATTCACAGCCCCACAAATGCTGACGCTGTCTCTTTCGTGAGCCTCCCAAACTCCAAGATTATCTGCCTGGGACACTGAGCCGGAGCCACGCGCAGCAATTGTGATTGTCCCGGTATTGCTCCAACCCCAAAGGGACCAGGACCAAAAGCTCTTGCTGCTCTTCAAGTAGCCAGGCAACCCCATTCACAGCCCCACAAACGCTGACGCTCTCTCTTTCGTGAGCCTCCCAAACTGCAAGACTAGCTGCCTGGGACGCTGAGTAAAGCTGTAGCCAAGCTCAGTGATTGCGAACGTCCCGGGATTCCTCTCACCCCAAAGGGGCGAGGACCAAAAGCTCTTGCTGCTCTTCAAGTAGCCAGGCAACCCCATTCACAGCCCCACAAACGCTGCCGCTGTCTCTTTCGTGAGCCTCCCAAACTCCAAGACTATCTGCCTGGGACACTGAGGACACCCGGAGCCAGGCTCAGGAATTGCAAAATTCCAGGGATTCCTGCCACACCAAACTTGGCAAGACCAAAAGCTCTTGCTGCTCTTCAAGTAGCCAGGCAACCCCATTCACAGCCCCACAAACGCTGCCGCTGCCTCTTTCGTGGGCCTCCCAAACTCCAAGACTAGCTGCCTGGGACGCTGAGTACAGCCGTAGCCAGGCTCAGCGATTGCGAACGTCTCGGGATTCCTCCCACCCCAAAGGGGCCAGGACCAAAAGCTCTTGCTGCTCTTCAAGTAGCCAGGCAACCCCATTCACAGCCCCACAAACGCTGCCGCTGTCTCTTTCGTGAGCCTCCCAAACTCCAAGACTAGCTGCCTGGGACAATGAGCCGGAGCCAGGGTCAGCATTTGCGATGTCCCGAGATTCTTCCCACCCCAAAGGGGCCAGGACCAAAAGCTCTTGCTGCTCTTCAAGTAGCCAGGCAACCCCATTCACAGCTCCACAAACGCTGCTGCTGTCTCTTTCGTGAGCCTCCCAAACTCCAAGACTATCTGCCTGGGACAATGAGACGGAGCCTGGGTCAGCAATTGCTATGTCCTGAGATTCCTCCCACCCCAAAGGGTCCAGGACCAAAAGCTCTTGCTGCTCTTCAGGTAGCCAGGCAACCCCATTCACAGCCCCACAAATGCTGACGCTGTCTCTTTCGTGAGCCTCCCAAACTCCAAGACTATCTGTCTGGGACGCTGAGTACAGCCGTAGCCAGGCTCAGTGATTGCGAACGTCTCGGGATTCCTCCCACCCCAAAGGGGACAGGACCAAAAGCTCTTGCTGCTCTTCAAGTAGCCAGGCAACCCCATTCACAGCCCCACAAATGCTGCCGCTGCCTCTTTCGTGAGCCTCCCAAACTCCAAGACTATCTGTCTGGGCCGGTGAGTAGAGCCGTAGCCAGGCTCAGTGATTGCGACCGTCCCGGGGTTCCTCCAACCCGAAAGGTGGCAGGACCAAAAGCTCTTGCTGCTCTTCAAGTAGCCAGGCAACCCCATTCACAGCCCCACAAACCCTGACGCTGTCTCTTTCGTGAGCCTTACATTCTTCAAGACTATCTGCCTGGGACGCTGAGTAGAGCCGAATCGCAGCCCAGCAGTTGTGATTCTCGCGGGATTCCTCCCACCCCAAAGGGGCCAGGACCAAAAGGTCTTGCTGCTCTTCAAGTAGCCAGGCAACCCCATTCACAGCCCCACAAACGCTGACGCTGTCTCTTTCGTGAGCCTCCCAAACTCCAAGACTAGCTGCCTGGGACACTGAGGACACCCGGAGCCAGGCTCAGGAATTGCAAAATTCCAGGGATTCCTGCCACACCAAACTTGGCAAGACCAAAAGCTCTTGCTGCTCTTCAAGTAGCCAGGCAACCCCATTCACAGCCCCACAAACGCTGCCGCTGTCTCTTTCGTGAGCCTCCCAAACTCCAAGACTAGCTGCCTGGGACGCTGAGTACAGCCGTAGCCAGGCTCAGTGATTGCGAACGTCTCGGGATTCCTCCCACCCCAAAGGGGCCAGGACCAAAAGCTCTTGCTGCTCTTCAAGTAGCCAGGCAACCCCATTCACAGCCACACAAACGCTGCCGCTGTCTCTTTCGTGAGCCTCCCAAACTCCAAGACTAGCTGCCTGGGACAATGAGCCGGAGCCAGGGTCAGCATTTGCGATGTCCCGAGATTCTTCCCACCCCAAAGGGGCCAGGACCAAAAGCTCTTGCTGCTCTTCAAGTAGCCAGGCAACCCCATTCACAGCCCCACAAACGCTGCTGCTGTCTCTTTCGTGAGCCTCCCAAACTCTAAGACTATCTGCCTGGGACAACGAGACGGAGCCTGGGTCAGCAATTGCGATGTCCTGAGATTCCTCCCACCCCAAAGGGTCCAGGACCAAAAGCTCTTGCTGCTCTTCAAGTAGCCAGGCAACCCCATTCACAGCCCCACAAACGCTGACGCTGCCTCTTTCGTGAGCCTCCCAAACTCTAATACTAGGTGCCTGGGACGCCTAGGACACCCGGAGACAGGCTTAGTGATTGCGAACATCCCGGGATTCCTCGCACCCCAAAGGGGCCAGGACCAAAAGCTCTTGCTGCTCTTCAAGTAGCCAGGCAACCCCATTCACAGCCCCACAAAGGCTGACGCTGTCTCTTTCGTGAGCCTCCCAAACTCCAAGACTATCTGCCTGGGACACTGAGGACACCCGGAGCGAGGCGCAGGAATTGCAAAATTCCAGGGATTCCTGCCACACCAAACTTGGCAAGAACAAAAGCTCTTGCTGCTCTTCAAGTAGCCAGGCAATCCCATTCACAGCCCCACAAACGCTGACGCTGTCTCTTTCCTGAGCCTCCCAAACTCTCATAATAGCAGCCTGGGACGCTGAGCAGAGCTGGAGCCAGGCTCAGTAATTGCGAACGTCCCGGGATTCCTCCCACCCCAAAGGGGCTAGGACCAAAAGCTCTTGCTGCTCTTCAAGTAGCCAGGCAACCCCATTCACAGCCCCACAAACGCTGACGCTGTCTCTTTCGTGAGCCTCCCAAACTCCAAGACTATCTGCCTGGGCCGGTGAGGACACCCGGAGCCAGGCTCAGGAATTGCAAAATTCCAGGGATTCCTGCCACACCAAACTTGGCAAGACCAAAAGCTCTTGCTGCTCTTCAAGTAGCCAGGCAACCCCATTCACAGCCCCACAAATGCTGACGCTGTCTCTTTCGTGAGCCTCCCAAACTCCAAGAATATCTGCCTGGGACACTGAGCCGGAGCCACGCGCAGCAATTGTGATTGTCCCGGTATTGCTCCAACCCCAAAGGGACCAGGACCAAAAGCTCTTGCTGCTCTTCAAGTAGCCAGGCAACCCCATTCACAGCCCCACAAACGCTGACGCTCTCTCTTTCGTGAGCCTCCCAAACTCCAAGACTAGCTGCCTGGGACGCTGAGTAAAGCTGTAGCCAAGCTCAGTGATTGCGAACGTCCCGGGATTCCTCTCACCCCAAAGGGGCGAGGACCAAAAGCTCTTGCTGCTCTTCAAGTAGCCAGGCAACCCCATTCACAGCCCCACAAACGCTGCCGCTGTCTCTTTCGTGAGCCTCCCAAACTCCAAGACTATCTGCCTGGGACACTGAGGACACCCGGAGCCAGGCTCATGAATTGCAAAATTCCAGGGATTCCTGCCACACCAAACTTGGCAAGACCAAAAGCTCTTGCTGCTCTTCAAGTAGCCAGGCAACCCCATTCACAGCCCCACAAACGCTGCCGCTGCCTCTTTCGTGGGCCTCCCAAACTCCAAGACTAGCTGCCTGGGACGCTGAGTACAGCCGTAGCCAGGCTCAGCGATTGCGAACGTCTCGGGATTCCTCCCACCCCAAAGGGGACAGGACCAAAAGCTCTTGCTGCTCTTCAAGTAGCCAGGCAACCCCATTCACAGCCCCACAAACGCTGCCGCTGTCTCTTTCGTGAGCCTCCCAAACTCCAAGACTAGCTGCCTGGGACAATGAGCCGGAGCCAGGGTCAGCATTTGCGATGTCCCGAGATTCTTCCCACCCCAAAGGGGCCAGGACCAAAAGCTCTTGCTGCTCTTCAAGTAGCCAGGCAACCCCATTCACAGCTCCACAAACGCTGCTGCTGTCTCTTTCGTGAGCCTCCCAAACTCCAAGACTATCTGCCTGGGACAATGAGACGGAGCCTGGGTCAGCAATTGCTATGTCCTGAGATTCCTCCCACCCCAAAGGGTCCAGGACCAAAAGCTCTTGTTGCTCTTCAAGTAGCCAGGCAACCCCATTCACAGCCCCACAAACGCTGACGCTGCCTCTTTCGTGAGCCTCCCAAACTCTAATACTAGGTGCCTGGGACGCCTAGGACACCCGGAGACAGGCTTAGTGATTGCGAACATCCCGGGATTCCTCGCACCCCAAAGGGGCCAGGACCAAAAGCTCTTGCTGCTCTTCAAGTAGCCAGGCAACCCCATTCACAGCCCCACAAAGGCTGACGCTGTCTCTTTCGTGAGCCTCCCAAACTCCAAGACTATCTGCCTGGGACACTGAGGACACCCGGAGCCAGGCGCAGGAATTGCAAAATTCCAGGGATTCCTGCCACACCAAACTTGGCAAGACCAAAAGCTCTTGCTGCTCTTCAAGTAGCCAGGCAATCCCATTCACAGCCCCACAAACGCTGACGCTGTCTCTTTCCTGAGCTTCCCAAACTCTCATAATAGCAGCCTGGGACGCTGAGCAGAGCTGGAGCCAGGCTCAGTAATTGCGAACGTCCCGGGATTCCTCCCACCCCAAAGGGGCCAGGACCAAAAGCTCTTGCTGCTCTTCAAGTAGCCAGGCAACCCCATTCACAGCCACACAAACACTGACGCTGTCTCTTTTGTGAGCCTTACAATCTTCAAGACTATCTGCCTAGGACGCTGAGTAGAGCCGAATCGCAGCCCAGCAGTTGTGATTGTCCCGGGATTCCTCCAACCCCAAAGGGGCCAGGACCAAAAGCTCTTGCTGCTCTTCAAGTAGCCAGGCAACCCCATTCACAGCCCCACAAACCCTGACGCTGTCTCTTTCGTGAGCCTCCCAAACTCCAAGATTATCTGCCTGGGACACTGAGCCGGATCCAGGCGCAGCAAGTGTGATTGTCCCGGTATTGCTCCAACCCCAAAGGGGCCAGGACCAAAAGCTCTTGCTGCTCTTCAAGTAGCCAGGCAACCCCATTCACAGCCACACAAACACTGACGCTGTCTCTTTTGTGAGCCTTACAATCTTCAAGACTATCTGCCTAGGACGCTGAGTAGAGCCGAATCGCAGCCCAGCAGTTGTGATTGTCCCGGGATTCCTCCAACCCCAAAGGGGCCAGGACCAAAAGCTCTTGCTGCTCTTCAAGTAGCCAGGCAACCCCATTCACAGCCCCACAAACGCTGACGCTGTCTCTTTTGTGAGCCTCCCAAACTCCAAGACTATCTGCCTGGGACACTGAGGACACCCGGAGCCAGGCTCAGGAATTGCAAAATTCCAGGGATTCCTGCCACACCAAACTTGGCAAGACCAAAAGCTCTTGCTGCTCTTCAGGTAGCCAGGCAACCCCATTCACAGCCCCACAAATGCTGACGCTGTCTCTTTCGTGAGCCTCCCAAACTCCAAGACTAGCTGCCTGGGACGCTGAGTACAGCCGTAGCCAGGCTCAGTGATTGCGAACGTCTCGGGATTCCTCCCACCCCAAAGGGGCCAGGACCAAAAGCTCTTGCTGCTCTTCAAGTAGCCAGGCAACCCCATTCACAGCCCCACAAATGCTGCCGCTGCCTCTTTCGTGAGCCTCCCAAACTCCAAGACTAGCTGCCTGGGACAATGAGCCGGAGCCAGGGTCAGCATTTGCGATGTCCCGAGATTCTTCCCACCCCAAAGGGGCCAGGACCAAAAGCTCTTGCTGCTCTTCAAGTAGCCAGGCAACCCCATTCACAGCTCCACAAACGCTGCTGCTGTCTCTTTCGTGAGCCTCCCAAACTCCAAGACTATCTGCCTGGGACAATGAGACGATTGCGAACGTCTCGGGGGTCAGATGTCCTGGATTCCTCCACCCCAAAGGGGCCAGGACCAAAAGCTCTTGTTGCTCTTCAAGTAGCCAGGCAACCCCATTCACAGCCCCACAAACGCTGACGCTGCCTCTTTCGTGAGCCTCCCAAACTCTAATACTAGGTGCCTGGGACGCCTAGGACACCCGGAGACAGGCTTAGTGATTGCGAACATCCCGGGATTCCTCGCACCCCAAAGGGGCCAGGACCAAAAGCTCTTGCTGCTCTTCAAGTAGCCAGGAAACCCCATTCACAGCCCCACAAAGGCTGACGCTGTCTCTTTCGTGAGCCTCCCAAACTCCAAGACTATCTGCCTGGGACACTGAGGACACCCGGAGCCAGGCGCAGGAATTGCAAAATTCCAGGGATTCCTGCCACACCAAACTTGGCAAGACCAAAAGCTCTTGCTGCTCTTCAAGTAGCCAGGCAATCCCATTCACAGCCCCACAAACGCTGACGCTGTCTCTTTCCTGAGCTTCCCAAACTCTCATAATAGCAGCCTGGGACGCTGAGCAGAGCTGGAGCCAGGCTCAGTAATTGCGAACGTCCCGGGATTCCTCCCACCCCAAAGGGGCTAGGACCAAAAGCTCTTGCTGCTCTTCAAGTAGCCAAGCAACCCCATTCACAGCCACACAAACACTGACGCTGTCTCTTTTGTGAGCCTTACAATCTTCAAGACTATCTGCCTAGGACGCTGAGTAGAGCCGAATCGCAGCCCAGCAGTTGTGATTGTCCCGGGATTCTTCCCACCCCAAAGGGGCCAGGACCAAAATCTCTTGCTGCTCTTCAAGTAGCCAGGCAACCCCATTCACAGCCCCACAAACGCTGACGCTCTCTCTTTCGTGAGCCTCCCAAACTCCAAGACTATCTGCCTGGGACACTGAGGACACCCGGAGCCAGGCTCAGGAATTGCAAAATTCCAGGGATTCCTGCCACACCAAACTTGGCAAGACCAAAAGCTCTTGCTGCTCTTCAGGTAGCCAGGCAACCCCATTCACAGCCCCACAAATGCTGACGCTGTCTCTTTCGTGAGCCTCCCAAACTCCAAGACTAGCTGCCTGGGACGCTGAGTACAGCCGTAGCCAGGCTCAGTGATTGCGAACGTCTCGGGATTCCTCCCACCCCAAAGGGGCCAGGACCAAAAGCTCTTGCTGCTCTTCAAGTAGCCAGGCAACCCCATTCACAGCCCCACAAATGCTGCCGCTGCCTCTTTCGTGAGCCTCCCAAACTCCAAGACTATCTGTCTGGGCCGGTGAGTACAGCCGTAGCCAGGCTCAGTGATTGCGACCGTCCCGGGATTCCTCCAACCCGAAAGGTGGCAGGACCAAAAGCTCTTGCTGCTCTTCAAGTAGCCAGGCAACCCCATTCACAGCCACACAAACCCTGACGCTGTCTCTTTCGTGAGCCTTACATTCTTCAAGACTATCTGCCTGGGACGCTGAGTAGAGCCGAATCGCAGCCCAGCAGTTGTGATTCTCGCGGGATTCCTCCCACCCCAAAGGGGCCAGGACCAAAAGCTCTTGCTGCTCTTCAAGTAGCCAGGCAACCCCATTCACAGCCCCACAAACGCTGACGCTCTCTCTTTCGTGAGCCTCCCAAACTCCAAGACTAGCTGCCTGGGACACTGAGGACACCCGGAGCCAGGCTCAGGAATTGCAAAATTCCAGGGATTCCTGCCACACCAAACTTGGCAAGACCAAAAGCTCTTGCTGCTCTTCAAGTAGCCAGGCAACCCCATTCACAGCCCCACAAACGCTGCCGCTGTCTCTTTCGTGAGCCTCCCAAACTCCAAGACTAGCTGCCTGGGACGCTGAGTACAGCCGTAGCCAGGCTCAGTGATTGCGAACGTCTCGGGATTCCTCCCATCCCAAAGGGGCCAGGACCAAAAGCTCTTGCTGCTCTTCAAGTAGCCAGGCAACCCATTCACAGCCACACAAACGCTGACGCTGTCTCTTTCGTGAGCCTCCCAAACTCCAAGACTAGCTGCCTGGGACAATGAGCCGGAGCCAGGGTCAGCATTTGCGATGTCCCGAGATTCTTCCCACCCCAAAGGGGCCAGGACCAAAAGCTCTTGCTGCTCTTCAAGTAGCCAGGCAACCCCATTCACAGCCCCACAAACGCTGCTGCTGTCTCTTTCGTGAGCCTCCCAAACTCTAAGACTATCTGCCTGGGATAACGAGACGGAGCCTGGGTCAGCAATTGCGATGTCCTGAGATTCCTCCCACCCCAAAGGGTCCAGGACCAAAAGCTCTTGCTGCTCTTCAAGTAGCCAGGCAACCCCATTCACAGCCCCACAAACGCTGACGCTGCCTCTTTCGTGAGCCTCCCAAACTCTAATACTAGGTGCCTGGGACGCCTAGGACACCCGGAGACAGGCTTAGTGATTGCGAACATCCCGGGATTCCTCGCACCCCAAAGGGGCCAGGACCAAAAGCTCTTGCTGCTCTTCAAGTAGCCAGGCAACCCCATTCACAGCCCCACAAACGCTGACGCTGTCTCTTTCGTGAGCCTCCCAAACTCCAAGACTATCTGCCTGGGACACTGAGGACACCCGGAGCCAGGCTCAGGAATTGCAAAATTCCAGGGATTCCTGCCACACCAAACTTGGCAAGACCAAAAGCTCTTGCTGCTCTTCAGGTAGCCAGGCAACCCCATTCACAGCCCCACAAATGCTGACGCTGTCTCTTTCGTGAGCCTCCCAAACTCCAAGATTATCTGCCTGGGACACTGAGCCGGAGCCACGCGCAGCAATTGTGATTGTCCCGGTATTGCTCCAACCCCAAAGGGACCAGGACCAAAAGCTCTTGCTGCTCTTCAAGTAGCCAGGCAATCCCATTCACAGCCCCACAAACGCTGCCGCTGTCTCTTTCGTGAGCCTCCCAAACTCTTATAATAGCTGCCCAGGACGGTGAGTACAGCCGTAGCCAGGCTCAGTAATTGCGAACGTCCCGGGATTCCTCCCACCCCAAAGGGGCTAGGACCAAAAGCTCTTGCTGCTCTTCAAGTAGCCAGGCAACCCCATTCACAGCCCCACAAACGCTGCCGCTGTCTCTTTCGTGAGCCTCCCAAACTCCAAGACTATCTGCCTGGGCCGGTGAGGACACCCGGAGCCAGGCTCAGGAATTGCAAAATTCCAGGGATTCCTGCCACACCAAACTTGGCAAGACCAAAAGCTCTTGCTGCTCTTCAAGTAGCCAGGCAACCCCATTCACAGCCCCACAAACGCTGCCGCTGCCTCTTTCGTGAGCCTCCCAAACTCCAAGACTAGCTGCCTGGGACGCTGAGTACAGCCGTAGCCAGGCTCAGCGATTGCGAACGTCTTGGGATTCCTCCCACCCCAAAGGGGACAGGACCAAAAGCTCTTGCTGCTCTTCAAGTAGCCAGGCAACCCCATTCACAGCCACACAAACCCTGACGCTCTCTCTTTCGTGAGCCTCCCAAACTCCAAGACTAGCTGCCTGGGACAATGAGCCGGAGCCAGGGTCAGCATTTGCGATGTCCCGAGATTCTTCCCACCCCAAAGGGGCCAGGACCAAAAGCTCTTGCTGCTCTTCAAGTAGCCAGGCAACCCCATTCACAGCTCCACAAACGCTGCTGCTGTCTCTTTCGTGAGCCTCCCAAACTCCAAGACTATCTGCCTGGGACAATGAGACGGAGCCTGGGTCAGCAATTGCGATGTCCTGAGATTCCTCCCACCCCAAAGGGTCCAGGACCAAAAGCTCTTGCTGCTCTTCAAGTAGCCAGGCAACCCCATTCACAGCCCCACAAACGCTGACGCTGCCTCTTTCGTGAGCCTCCCAAACTCTAATACTAGGTGCCTGGGACGCCTAGGACACCCGGAGACAGGCTTAGTGATTGCGAACATCCCGGGATTCCTCGCACCCCAAAGGGGCCAGGACCAAAAGCTCTTGCTGCTCTTCAAGTAGCCAGGCAACCCCATTCACAGCCCCACAAAGGCTGACGCTGTCTCTTTCGTGAGCCTCCCAAACTACAAGATTATCTGCCTGGGACACTGAGCCGGAGCCACGCGCAGCAATTGTGATTGTCCCGGTATTGCTCCAACCCCAAAGGGACCAGGACCAATAGCTCTTGCTGCTCTTCAAGTAGCCAGGCAACCCCATTCACAGCCCCACAAACGCTGACGCTGTCTCTTTCGTGAGCCTCCCAAACTGCAAGACTAGCTGCCTGGGACGCTGAGTAAAGCTGTAGCCAAGCTCAGTGATTGCGAACGTCCCGAGATTCCTCTCACTCCAAAGGGGCGAGGACCAAAAGCTCTTGCTGCTCTTCAAGTAGCCAGGCAACCCCATTCACAGCCCCACAAACGCTGCCGCTGTCTCTTTCGTGAGCCTCCCAAACTCCAAGACTAGCTGCCTGGGACACTGAGGACACCCGGAGCCAGGCTCAGGAATTGCAAAATTCCAGGGATTCCTGCCACACCAAACTTGGCAAGACCAAAAGCTCTTGCTGCTCTTCAAGTAGCCAGGCGACCCCATTCACAGCCCCACAAATGCTGACGCTGTCTCTTTCGTGAGCCTCCCAAACTCCAAGATTATCTGCCTGGGACACTGAGCCGGAGCCACGCGCAGCAATTGTGATTGTCCCGGTATTGCTCCAACCCCAAAGGTGGCAGGACCAAAAGCTCTTGCTGCTCTTCAAGTAGCCAGGCAACCACATTCACAGCCCCACAAACCCTGATGCTGTCTCTTTCGTGAGCCTCCCAAGCTCCAAGACTAGCTGCCTGGGACGCTGAGGACACCCGGAGTCAGGCTCAGGAATTGCAATATTGCAGGGATTCCTGCCACACCAAACTTGGCAAGACGAAAAGCTCTTGCTGCTCTTCAAGTAGCCAGGCAATCCCATTCACAGCCCCACAAACGCTGACGCTGTCTCTTTCGTGAGCCTCCCAAACTCCTATACTATCTGCCTGGGACACTGAGGACACCCGGAGCCAGGCTCAGGAATTGCAAAATTCCAGGGATTCCTGCCACACCAAACTTGGCAAGACCAAAAGCTCTTGCTGCTCTTCAAGTAGCCAGGCAATCCCATTCACAGCCCCACAAATGCTGACGCTGTCTCTTTCGTGAGCCTCCCAGACTCCAAGACTAGCTGCCTGGGACGCTGAGTACAGCCGTAGCCAGGCTCAGTGATTGCGAACGTCTCGGGATTCCTCCCACCCCAAAGGGGCCAGGACCAAAAGCTCTTGCTGCTCTTCAAGTAGCCAGGCAACCCCATTCACAGCCCCACAAACACTGACGCTGTCTCTTTCGTGAGCCTCCCAAACTCCAAGACTAGCTGCCTGGGACGCTGAGGACACCCGGAGTCAGGCTCAGGAATTGCAAAATTCAAGGGATTCCTGCCACACCAAACTTGGCAAGACCAAAAGCTCTTGCTGCTCTTCAAGTAGCCAGGCAACCCCATTCACAGCCCCACAAACGCTGACGCTGTCTCTTTCGTGAGCCTCCCAAACTCCAAGACTATCTGCCTGGGACACTGAGACGGAGCCTGGGTCAGCAATTGCGACGTCCTGAGATTCCTCCCACCCCAAAGGGGCCAGGACCAAAAGCTCTTGCTGCTCTTCAAGTAGCCAGGCAACCCCATTCACAGCCCCACAAACGCTGACGCTGTCTCTTTCATGAGCCTCCCAAGCTCCAAGACTAGCTGCCTGGGACGCAGAGGACTACCCGGAGCCAGGCTCAGGAATTGCAATATTGCAGGGATTCCTGCCACACCAAACTTGGCAAGACCAAAAGCTCTTGCTGCTCTTCAAGTAGCCAGGCAATCCCATTCACAGCCCCACAAACCCTGATGCTGTCTCTTTCGTGAGCCTCCCAAACTCCAAGACTATCTGCCTGGGACGCCTAGGACACCCGGAGACAGGCTCAGTGATTGCGAACGTCCCGGGATTCCTCCCACCCCAAAGGGGCCAGGACCAAAAGCTCTTGCTGCTCTTCAAGTAGCCAGGCAACCCCATTCACAGCCCCACAAACGCTGACGCTGCCTCTTTCGTGAGCCTCCCAAACTCGAAGACTATCTGCCTGGGACGCTGAGGACACCCGGAGTCAGGCTCAGTGATTGCGACCGTCCCGGGATTCCTCCAACCCGAAAGGTGGCAGGACCAAAAGCTCTTGCTGCTCTTCAAGTAGCCAGGCAAGCCCATTCACAGCCACACAAACGCTGACGCTGTCTCTTTCGTGAGCCTTACAATCTTCAAGACTATCTGCCTCGGACGCTGAGTAGAGCCGAATCGCAGCCCAGCAGTTGTGATTGTCCCGGGATTCCTCCCACCCCAAAGGGGCCAGGACCAAAAGCTCTTGCTGCTCTTCAAGTAGCCAGGCAACCCCATTCACAGCCCCACAAACGCTGACGCTGTCTCTTTCGTGAGCCTCCCAAACTCCAAGACTATCTGCCTGGGACACTGAGGACACCCGGAGCCAGGCTCAGGAATTGCAAAATTCCAGGGATTCCTGCCACACCAAACTTGGCAAGACCAAAAGCTCTTGCTGCTCTTCAAGTAGCCAGGCAACCCCATTCACAGCCCCACAAACGCTGACGCTCTCTCTTTCGTGAGCCTCCCAAACTCCTGTAATATCTGTCTGGGACAACGAGCCGGAGCCAGGGTCAGCATTTGCGATGTCCCGAGATTCTTCCCACCCCAAAGGGGCGAGGACCAAAAGCTCTTGCTGCTCTTCAAGTAGCCAGGAAACCCCATTCACAGCCCCACAAACGCTGCTGCTGTCTCTTTCGTGAGCCTCCCAAACTCCAAGACTATCTGCCTGGGACAATGAGACGGAGCCTGGGTCAGCAATTGCGATGTCCTGAGATTCCTCCCACCCCAAAGGGGCCAGGACCAAAAGCTCTTGCTGCTCTTCAAGTAGCCAGGCAACCCCATTCACAGCCCCACAGACCCTGACGCTGCCTCTTTCGTGAGCCTCCCAAACTCTAATACTAGGTGCTTGGGACGCCTAGGACACCCGGAGACAGGCTCAGTGATTGCGAACGTCCCGGGATTCCTCCCACCCCAAAGGTCCAGGACGAAAAGCTCTTGCTGCTCTTCAAGTAGCCACGAAACCCCATTCACAGCCCCACAAACGCTGACGCTGTCTCTTTCGTGAGCCTCCCAAACTCCAAGACTATCTGCCTGGGACAATGAGACGGAGCCTACGTTAGCAATTGCGATGTCCTGAGATTCCTCCCACCCCAAAGGGGCCAGGACCAAAAGCTCTTGCTGCTCTTCAAGTAGCCAGGCAACTCCATTCACAGCCCCACAAACGCTGCCGCTGTCTCTTTCGTGAGCCTCCCAAACTCCAAGACTATCTGCCTGGGACACTGAGGACACCCGGATCCAGGCTCAGGAATTGCAAAATTGCAGGGATTCCTGCCACACCAAACTTGGCAAGACCAAAAGCTCTTGCTGCTCTTCAAGTAGCCAGGCAACCCCATTCACAGCCCCACAAACCCTGACGCTGCCTCTTTCGTGAGCCTCCCAAACTCTAATACTAGGTGCCTGGGACGCCTAGGACACCCGGAGACAGGCTCAGTGATTGCGAACGTCCCGGGATTCCTCGCACCCCAAAGGGGCCAGGACCAAAAGCTCTTGCTGCTCTTCAAGTAGCCAGGCAACCCCATTCACAGCCCCACAAACCCTGACGCTGTCTCTTTCGTGAGCCTCCCAAGCTCCAAGACTAGCTGCCTGGGACGCTGAGGACACCCGGAGTCAGGCTCAGGAATTGCAATATTGCAGGGATTCCTGCCACACCAAACTTGGCAAGACCAAAAGCTCTTGCTGCTCTTCAAGTAGCCAGGCAATCCCATTCACAGCCCCACAAGCGCTGACCCTGCCTCTTTCGTGAGCCTCCCAAAATCTCATAATAACTGCCTGGGACGCTGAGTACTGCCGGAGCCAGGCTCAGTAATTGCGACCGTCCCGGGATTCCTCCCACCCCAAAGGGGCCAGGACCAAAAGCTCTTGCTGCTCTTCAAGTAGCCAGGCAACCCCATTCACAGCCACACAAACCCTGACGCTGTCTCTTTCGTGAGCCTTACAATCTTCAAGACTATCTGCCTAGGACGCTGAGTAGAGCCGAATCGCAGCCCAGCAGTTTTGATTGTCCCGGGATTCCTCCCACCCCAAAGGGGCCAGGACCAAAAGCTCTTGCTGCTCTTCAAGTAGCCAGGCAACCCCATTCACAGCCCCACAAACGCTGACGCTGTCTCTTTCGTGAGCCTCCCAAACTCCAAGACTATCTGCCTGGGACACTGAGGACACCCGGAGCCAGGCTCAGGAATTTCAAAATTCCAGGGATTCCTGCCACACCAAACTTGGCAAGACCAAAAGCTCTTGCTGCTCTTCAAGTAGCCAGGCAATCCCATTCACAGCCCCACAAATGCTGACGCTGTCTCTTTCGTGAGCCTCCCAAACTCCAAGACTAGCTGCCTGGGACGCTGAGTACAGCCGTAGCCAGGCTCAGTGATTGCGAACGTCTCGGGATTCCTCCCACCCCAAAGGGGCCAGGACCAAAAGCTCTTGCTGCTCTTCAAGTAGCCAGGCAACCCCATTCACAGCCCCACAAACGCTGACGCTGTCTCTTTCGTGAGCCTCCCAAACTCCAAGACTATCTGCCTGGGACACTGAGGACACCCGGAGCCAGGCTCAGGAATTGCAAAATTCAAGGGATTCCTGCCACACCAAACTTGGCAAGACCAAAAGCTCTTGCTGCTCTTCAAGTAGCCAGGCAACCCCATTCACAGCCCCACAAACGCTGACGCTGTCTCTTTCGTGAGCCTCCCAAACTCCAAGACTATCTGCCTGGGACAATGAGCCGGAGCCAGGGTCAGCATTTGCGATGTCCCGAGATTCTTCCCACCCCAAAGGGGCCAGGACCAAAAGCTCTTGCTGCTCTTCAAGTAGCCAGGCAAGCCCATTCACAGCCCCACAAACGCTGACGCTGTCTCTTTCGTGAGCCTCCCAAACTCCAAGACTAGCTGCCTGGGACGCTGAGTACAGCCGCAGCCAGGCTCAGCAACTGCGAACGTCCCGGGATTCCTCGCACCCCAAAGGGGCCAGGACCAAAAGCTCTTGCTGCTCTTCAAGTAGCCAGGCAACCCCATTCACAGCCCCACAAATGCTGACGCTGTCTCTTTCGTGAGCCTCCCAAACTCCAAGACTATCTGCCTGGGACACTGAGACGGAGCCTGGGTCAGCAATTGCGATGTCCTGAGATTCCTCCCACCCCAAAGGGGCCAGGACCAAAAGCTCTTGCTGCTCTTCAAGTAGCCAGGCAACCCCATTCACAGCCCCACAGACCCTGACGCTGCCTCTTTCGTGAGCCTCCCAAACTCTAATACTAGGTGCCTGGGACGCCTAGGACTCCCGGAGACAGGCTCAGTGATTGCGACCGTCCCGGGATTCCTCACACCCCAAAGGGGCCAGGACCAAAAGCTCTTGCTGCTCTTCAAGTAGCCAGGCAACCCCATTCACAGCCCCACAAACGCTGACGCTGTCTCTTTCGTGAGCCTCCCAAGCTCCAAGACTAGCTGCCTGGGACGCAGAGGACTACCCGGAGCCAGGCTCAGGAATTGCAATATTGCAGGGATTCCTGCCACACCAAACTTGGCAAGACCAAATCTCTTGCTGCTCTTCAAGTAGCCAGGCAATCCCATTCACAGCCCCACAAACCCTGACGCTGTCTCTTTCGTGAGCCTCCCAAACTCCAAGACTATCTGCCTGGGACGCCTAGGACACCCGGAGACAGGCTCAGTGATTGCGAACGTCCCGGGATTCCTCCCACCCCAAAGGGGCCAGGACCAAAAGCTCTTGCTGCTCTTCAAGTAGCCAGGCAAGCCCATTCACAGCCACACAAACGCTGACGCTGTCTCTTTCGTGAGCCTTACAATCTTCAAGACTATCTGCCTGGGACGCTGAGTAGAGCCGAATCGCAGCCCAGCAGTTGTGATTGTCCCGGGATTCCTCCCACCCCAAAGGGGCCAGGACCAAAAGCTCTTGCTGCTCTTCAAGTAGCCAGGCAACCCCATTCACAGCCCCACAAACGCTGACGCTGTCTCTTTCGTGAGCCTACCAAACTCCAAGACTATCTGCCTGGGACACTGAGGACACCCGGAGCCAGGCTCAGGAATTGCAAAATTCCAGGGATTCCTGCCACACCAAACTTGGCAAGACCAAAAGCTCTTGCTGCTCTTCAAGTAGCCAGGCAACCCCATTCACAGCCCCACAAACGCTGCCGCTGTCTCTTTCGTGAGCCTCCCAAACTCCTGTACTATCTGTCTGGGACAATGAGCCGGAGCCAGGGTCAGCATTTGCGATGTCCCGAGATTCTTCCCACCCCAAAGGGGCGAGGACCAAAAGCTCTTGCTGCTCTTCAAGTAGCCAGGCAACCCCATTCACAGCCCCACAAACGCTGCTGCTGTCTCTTTCGTGAGCCTCCCAAACTCCAAGACTATCTGCCTGGGACAATGAGACGGAGCCTGGGTCAGCAATTGCGATGTCCTGAGATTCCTCCCACCCCAAAGGGTCCAGGACCAAAAGCTCTTGCTGCTCTTCAAGTAGCCAGGCAACCCCATTCACAGCCCCACAGACCCTGACGCTGCCTCTTTCGTGAGCCTCCCAAACTCTAATACTAGGTGCTTGGGACGCCTAGGACACCCGGAGACAGGCTCAGTGATTGCGAACGTCCCGGGATTCCTCGCACCCCAAAGGGGCCAGGACAAAAAGCTCTTGCTGCTCTTCAAGTAGCCAGGAAACCCCATTCACAGCCCCACAAACCCTGACGCTCTCTCTTTCGTGAGCCTCCCAAACTCCAAGACTATCTGCCTGGGACAATGAGACGGAGCCTGCGTTAGCAATTGCGATGTCCTGAGATTCCTCCCACCCCAAAGGGGCCAGGACCAAAAGCTCTTGCTGCTCTTCAAGTAGCCAGGCAACTCCATTCACAGCCCCACAAACGCTGACGCTGTCTCTTTCGTGAGCCTCCCAAACTCCTGTACTATCTGTCTGGGACAATGAGCCGGAGCCAGGGTCAGCATTTGCGATGTCCCGAGATTCTTCCCACCCCAAAGGGGCGAGGACCAAAAGCTCTTGCTGCTCTTCAAGTAGCCAGGCAACCCCATTCACAGCCCCACAAACCCTGACGCTGCCTCTTTCGTGAGCCTCCCAAACTCTAATACTAGGTGCCTGGGACGCCTAGGACACCCGGAGACAGGCTCAGTGATTGCGAACGTCCCGGGATTCCTCGCACCCCAAAGGGGCCAGGACCAAAAGCTCTTGCTGCTCTTCAAGTAGCCAGGCAACCCCATTCACAGCCCCACAAACCCTGACGCTCTCTCTTTCGTGAGACTCCCAAACTCGAAGACTATCTGCCTGGGACGCTGAGTACAGCCGTAGCCAGGCTCAGTGATTGCGACCGTCCCGGGATTCCTCCAACCCGAAAGGTGGCAGGACCAAAAGCTCTTGCTGCTCTTCAAGTAGCCAGGCAAGCCCATTCACAGCCACACAAACGCTGACGCTGTCTCTTTCGTGAGCCTTACAATCTTCAAGACTATCTGCCTGGGACGCTGAGTACAGCCGGAGCCAGGCTCAGTGATTGCGAACGTCTCGGGATTCCTCCCACCCCAAAGGGGCCCGGACCAAAAGCTCTTGCTGCTCTTCAAGTAGCCAGGCAACCCCATTCACAGCCCCACAGACCCTGACGCTGCCTCTTTCGTGAGCCTCCCAAACTCTAATACTACGTGCTTGGGACGCCTAGGACACCCGGAGACAGGCTCAGTGATTGCGAACGTCCCGGGATTCCTCGCACCCCAAAGGTCCAGGACCAAAAGCTCTTGCTGCTCTTCAAGTAGCCACGAAACCCCATTCACAGCCCCACAAACGCTGACGCTGTCTCTTTCGTGAGCCTCCCAAACTCCAAGACTATCTGCCTGGGACAATGAGACGGAGCCTGCGTTAGCAATTGCGATGTCCCGAGATTCTTCCCACCCCAAAGGGGCGAGGACCAAAAGCTCTTGCTGCTCTTCAAGTAGCCAGGCAACCCCATTCACAGCCCCACAAACGCTGCTGCTGTCTCTTTCGTGAGCCTCCCAAACTCCAAGACTATCTGCCTGGGACAATGAGACGGAGCCTGGGTCAGCAATTGCGATGTCCTGAGATTCCTCCCACCCCAAAGGGTCCAGGACCAAAAGCTCTTGCTGCTCTTCAAGTAGCCAGGCAACCCCATTCACAGCCCCACAGACCCTGACGCTGCCTCTTTCGTGAGCCTCCCAAACTCTAATACTACGTGCTTGGGACGCCTAGGACACCCGGAGACAGGCTCAGTGATTGCGAACGTCCCGGGATTCCTCCCACCCCAAAGGTCCAGGACCAAAAGCTCTTGCTGCTCTTCAAGTAGCCACGAAACCCCATTCACAGCCCCACAAACGCTGACGCTGTCTCTTTCGTGAGCCTCCCAAACTCCAAGACTATCTGCCTGGGACAATGAGACGGAGCCTGCGTTAGCAATTGCGATGTCCTGAGATTCCTCCCACCCCAAAGGGGCCAGGACCAAAAGCTCTTGCTGCTCTTCAAGTAGCCAGGCAACTCCATTCACAGCCCCACAAAGGCTGACGCTGTCTCTTTCGTGAGCCTCCCAAACTCCAAGACTATCTGTCTGGGACAATGAGCCGGAGCCACGGTCAGCATTTGCGATGTCCCGAGATTCTTCCCACCCCAAAGGGGCGAGGACCAAAAGCTCTTGCTGCTCTTCAAGTAGCCAGGCAACCCCATTCACAGCCCCACAAACGCTGACGCTGCCTCTTTCGTGAGCCTCCCAAACTCTAATACTAGCTCCCTGGGACGCTGAGCAGAGCCGGAGCCAGGCTCAGTAACTGCGAACGTCCCGGGATTCCTCCCACCCCAAAGGGGCCAGGACCAAAAGCTCTTGCTGCTCTTCAAGTAGCCAGGCAACCCCATTCACAGCCCCACAAACACTGACGCTGTCTCTTTCGTGAGCCTCCCAAACTCCAAGACTAGCTGCCTGGGACGCTGAGGACACCCGGAGTCAGGCTCAGGAATTGCAATATTGCAGGGATTCCTGCCACACCAAACTTGGCAAGACGAAAAGCTCTTGCTGCTCTTCAAGTAGCCAGGCAACCCCATTCACAGCCCCACAAACGCTGCCGCTCTCTCTTTCGTGAGCCTCCCAAACTCGAAGACTATCTGCCTGGGACGCTGAGTACAGCCGTAGCCAGGCTCAGTGATTGCGACCGTCCCGGGAGTCCTCCAACCCGAAAGGTGGCAGGACCAAAAGCTCTTGCTGCTCTTCAAGTAGCCAGGCAAGCCCATTCACAGCCACACAAACGCTGACGCTGTCTCTTTCGTGAGCCTTACAATCTTCAAGACTATCTGCCTGGGACGCTGAGTAGAGCCGAATCGCAGCCCAGCAGTTGTGATTGTCCCGGGATTCCTCCAACCCCAAAGGGGCCAGGACCAAAAGCTCTTGCTGCTCTTCAAGTAGCCAGGCAACCCCATTCACAGCCCCACAAACGCTGACGCTGTCTCTTTCGTGAGCCTCCCAAACTCCAAGACTAGCTGCCTGGGACGCTGAGTACAGCCGGAGCCAGGCTCAGTGATTGCGAACGTCTCGGGATTCCTCCCACCCCAAAGGGGCCCGGACCAAAAGCTCTTGCTGCTCTTCAAGTAGCCAGGCAACCCCATTCACAGCCCCACAAACGCTGACGCTCTCTCTTTCGTGAGCCTCCCAAACTCCAAGACTATCTGCCTGGGACGCCTAGGACACCCGGAGACAGGCTCAGTGATTGCGAACGTCCCGGGATTCCTCGCACCCCAAAGGTCCAGGACCAAAAGCTCTTGCTGCTCTTCAAGTAGCCACGAAACCCCATTCACAGCCCCACAAACGCTGACGCTGTCTCTTTCGTGAGCCTCCCAAACTCCAAGACTATCTGCCTGGGACAATGAGACGGAGCCTGCGTTAGCAATTGCGATGTCCCGAGATTCTTCCCACCCCAAAGGGGCGAGGACCAAAAGCTCTTGCTGCTCTTCAAGTAGCCAGGCAACCCCATTCACAGCCCCACAAACGCTGCTGCTGTCTCTTTCGTGAGCCTCCCAAACTCCAAGACTATCTGTCTGGGACAATGAGCCGGAGCCACGGTCAGCATTTGCGATGTCCCGAGATTCTTCCCACCCCAAAGGGGCGAGGACCAAAAGCTCTTGCTGCTCTTCAAGTAGCCAGGCAACCCCATTCACAGCCCCACAAACCCTGACGCTGCCTCTTTCGTGAGCCTCCCAAACTCTAATACTAGGTGCCTGGGACGCCTAGGACACCCGGAGACAGGCTCAGTGATTGCGAACGTCCCGGGATTCCTCGCACCCCAAAGGGGCCAGGACCAAAAGCTCTTGCTGCTCTTCAAGTAGCCAGGAAACCCCATTCACAGCCCCACAAACCCTGACGCTGTCTCTTTCGTGAGCCTCCCAAGCTCCAAGACTAGCTGCCTGGGACGCTGAGGACACCCGGAGTCAGGCTCAGGAATTGCAATATTGCAGGGATTCCTGCCACACCAAACTTGGCAAGACCAAAAGCTCTTGCTGCTCTTCAAGTAGCCAGGCAATCCCATTCACAGCCCCACAAACGCTGACGCTGCCTCTTTCGTGAGCCTCCCAAAATCTCATAATAACTGCCTGGGACGCTGAGTACTGCCGGAGCCAGGCTCAGTAATTGCGACCGTCCCGGGATTCCTCCCACCCCAAAGGGGCCAGGACCAAAAGCTCTTGCTGCTCTTCAAGTAGCCAGGCAACCCCATTCACAGCCACACAAACCCTGACGCTGTCTCTTTCGTGAGCCTTACAATCTTCAAGACTATCTGCCTAGGACGCTGAGTAGAGCCGAATCGCAGCCCAGCAGTTTTGATTGTCCCGGGATTCCTCCCACCCCAAAGGGGCCAGGACCAAAAGCTCTTGCTGCTCTTCAAGTAGCCAGGCAACCCCATTCACAGCCCCACAAACGCTGACGCTGTCTCTTTCGTGAGCCTCCCAAACTCCAAGACTATCTGCCTGGGACACTGAGGACACCCGGAGCCAGGCTCAGGAATTGCAAAATTCCAGGGATTCCTGCCACACCAAACTTGGCAAGACCAAAAGCTCTTGCTGCTCTTCAAGTAGCCAGGCAATTCCATTCACAGCCCCACAAATGCTGACGCTGTCTCTTTCGTGAGCCTCCCAAACTCCAAGACTAGCTGCCTGGGACGCTGAGTACAGCCGTAGCCAGGCTCAGTGATTGCGAACGTCTCGGGATTCCTCCCACCCCAAAGGTGGCAGGACCAAAAGCTCTTGCTGCTCTTCAAGTAGCCAGGCAACCCCATTCACAGCCCCACAAACGCTGACGCTGTCTCTTTCGTGAGCCTCCCAAACTCCAAGACTATCTGCCTGGGACACTGAGGACACCCGGAGCCAGGCTCAGGAATTGCAAAATTCAAGGGATTCCTGCCACACCAAACTTGGCAAGACCAAAAGCTCTTGCTGCTCTTCAAGTAGCCAGGCAACCCCATTCACAGCCCCACAAACGCTGACGCTGTCTCTTTCGTGAGCCTCCCAAACTCCAAGACTATCTGCCTGGGACAATGAGCCGGAGCCAGGGTCAGCATTTGCGATGTCCCGAGATTCTTCCCACCCCAAAGGGGCCAGGACCAAAAGCTCTCGCTGCTCTTCAAGTAGCCAGGCAACCCCATTCACAGCCCCACAAACCCTGACGCTCTCTCTTTCGTGAGCCTCCCAAACTCCAAGACTAGCTGCCTGGGACGCTGAGTAGAGCCGGAGCCAGGCTCAGCAACTGCGAACGTCCCGGGATTCCTCGCACCCCAAAGGGGCCAGGACCAAAAGCTCTTGCTGCTCTTCAAGTAGCCAGGCAACCCCATTCACAGCCCCACAAATGCTGACGCTGTCTCTTTCGTGAGCCTCCCAAACTCCAAGACTATCTGCCTGGGACACTGAGACGGAGCCTGGGTCAGCAATTGCGATGTCCTAGAGATTCCTCCCACCCCAAAGGGGCCAGGACCAAAAGCTCTTGCTGCTCTTCAAGTAGCCAGGCAACCCCATTCACAGCCCCACAGACCCTGACGCTGCCTCTTTCGTGAGCCTCCCAAACTCTAATACTAGGTGCCTGGGACGCCTAGGACTCCCGGAGACAGGCTCAGTGATTGCGACCGTCCCGGGATTCCTCACACCCCAAAGGGGCCAGGACCAAAAGCTCTTGCTGCTCTTCAAGTAGCCAGGCAACCCCATTCACAGCCCCACAAACGCTGACGCTGTCTCTTTCGTGAGCCTCCCAAGCTCCAAGACTAGCTGCCTGGGACGCAGAGGACTACCCGGAGCCAGGCTCAGGAATTGCAATATTGCAGGGATTCCTGCCACACCAAACTTGGCAAGACCAAAAGCTCTTGCTGCTCTTCAAGTAGCCAGGCAATCCCATTCACAGCCCCACAAACCCTGACGCTCTCTCTTTCGTGAGCCTCCCAAACTCCAAGACTATCTGCCTGGGACGCCTAGGACACCCGGAGACAGGCTCAGTGATTGCGAACGTCCCGGGATTCCTCCCACCCCAAAGGGGCCAGGACCAAAAGCTCTTGCTGCTCTTCAAGTAGCCAGGCAACCCCATTCACAGCCCCACAAACCCTGACGCTCTCTCTTTCGTGAGACTCCCAAACTCGAAGACTATCTGCCTGGGACGCTGAGTACAGCCGTAGCCAGGCTCAGTGATTGCGACCGTCCCGGGATTCCTCCAACCCGAAAGGTGGCAGGACCAAAAGCTCTTGCTGCTCTTCAAGTAGCCAGGCAAGCCCATTCACAGCCACACAAACGCTGACGCTGTCTCTTTCGTGAGCCTTACAATCTTCAAGACTATCTGCCTGGGACGCTGAGTAGAGCCGAATCGCAGCCCAGCAGTTGTGATTGTCCCGGGATTCCTCCCACCCCAAAGGGGCCAGGACCAAAAGCTCTTGCTGCTCTTCAAGTAGCCAGGCAACCCCATTCACAGCCCCACAAACGCTGACGCTGTCTCTTTCGTGAGCCTCCCAAACTCCAAGACTATCTGCCTGGGACACTGAGGACACCCGGAGCCAGGCTCAGGAATTGCAAAATTCCAGGGATTCCTGCCACACCAAACTTGGCAAGACCAAAAGCTCTTGCTGCTCTTCAAGTAGCCAGGCAACCCCATTCACAGCCCCACAAACGCTGCCGCTGTCTCTTTCGTGAGCCTCCCAAACTCCTGTACTATCTGTCTGGGACAATGAGCCGGAGCCAGGGTCAGCATTTGCGATGTCCCGAGATTCTTCCCACCCCAAAGGGGCCAGGACCAAAAGCTCTTGCTGCTCTTCAAGTAGCCAGGCAACCCCATTCACAGCCCCACAAACGCTGACGCTGCCTCTTTCGTGAGCCTCCCAAAATCTCATAATAACTGCCTGGGACGCTGAGTACTGCCGGAGCCAGGCTCAGTAATTGCGACCGTCCCGGGATTCCTCCCACCCCAAAGGGTCCAGGACCAAAAGCTCTTGCTGCTCTTCAAGTAGCCAGGCAACCCCATTCACAGCCCCACAAACCCTGACGCTGTCTCTTTCGTGAGCCTCCCAAACTCCAAGACTATCTGCCTGGGACGCTGAGTAAAGCTGTAGCCAGGCTCAGTGATTGCGAACGTCCCGGGATTCCTCCCACCCCAAAGGTGGCAGGACCAAAAGCTCTTGCTGCTCTTCAAGTAGCCAGGCAACCCCATTCACAGCCACACAAACACTGACGCTGTCTCTTTTGTGAGCCTTACAATCTTCAAGACTATCTGCCTAGGACGCTGAGTAGAGCCGAATCGCAGCCCAGCAGTTTTGATTGTCCCGGGATTCCTCCCACCCCAAAGGGGCCAGGACCAAAAGCTCTTGCTGCTTTTCAAGTAGCCAGGCAACCCCATTCACAGCCCCACAAACGCTGACGCTGCCTCTTTCGTGAGCCTCCCAAACTCCAAGACTATCTGCCTGGGCCGCTGAGTAGAGCCGGAGCCAGGCTCAGTAACTGCGAACGTCCCGGGATTCCTCCCACCCCAAAGGGGCCAGGACCAAAAGCTCTTGCTGCTCTTCAAGTAGCCAGGCAACCCCATTCACAGCCCCACAAACACTGACGCTGTCTCTTTCGTGAGCCTCCCAAACTCCAAGACTAGCTGCCTGGGACGCTGAGGACACCCGGAGTCAGGCTCAGGAATTGCAATATTGCAGGGATTCCTGCCACACCAAACTTGGCAAGACGAAAAGCTCTTGCTGCTCTTCAAGTAGCCAGGCAACCCCATTCACAGCCCCACAAACGCTGACGCTCTCTCTTTCGTGAGACTCCCAAACTCCAAGACTATGTGCCTGGGACGCTGAGTACAGCCAGAGCCAGGCTCAGTGATTGCGACCGTCCCGGGATTCCTCCAACCCAAAAGGTGGCAGGACCAAAAGCTCTTGCTGCTCTTCAAGTAGCCAGGCAACCCCATTCACAGCCACACAAACGCTGACGCTGTCTCTTTCGTGAGCCTTACAATCTTCAAGACTATCTGCCTGGGACACTGAGGACACCCGGAGCCAGGCGCAGGAATTGCAAAATTCCAGGGATTCCTGCCACACCAAACTTGGCAAGACCAAAAGCTCTTGCTGCTCTTCAAGTAGCCAGGCAATCCCATTCACAGCCCCACAAACGCTGACGCTGTCTCTTTCCTGAGCCTCCCAAACTCTCATAATAGCAGCCTGGGACGCTGAGCAGAGCTGGAGCCAGGCTCAGTAATTGCGAACGTCCCGGGATTCCTCCCAACCCAAAGGGGCTAGGACCAAAAGCTCTTGCTGCTCTTCAAGTAGCCAGGCAACCCCATTCACAGCCACACAAACACTGACGCTGTCTCTTTCGTGAGCCTCCCAAACTCCAAGACTAGCTGCCTGGGACGCTGAGTACAGCCGTAGCCAGGCTCAGTGATTGCGTACGTCTCGGGATTCCTCCCACCCCAAAGGGGCCAGGACCAAAAGCTCTTGCTGCTCTTCAAGTAGCCAGGCAACCCCATTCACAGCCCCACAAACGCTGACGCTCTCTCTTTCGTGAGCCTCCCAAACTCCAAGACTAGCTGCCTGGGACAATGAGCCGGAGCCAGGGTCAGCATTTGCGATGTCCCGAGATTCTTCCCACGCCAAAGGGGCCAGGACCAAAAGCTCTTGCTGCTCTTCAAGTAGCCAGGCAACCCCATTCACAGCCCCACAAACACTGCCACTGCCTATTTCGTGAGCCTCCCAAACTCCAAGACTATCTGCCTGGGACAATGAGACGGAGCCTGGGTCAGCAATTGCGATGTCCTGAGATTCCTCCCACCCCAAAGGGGCCAGGACCAAAAGCTCTTGCTGCTCTTCAAGTAGCCAGGCAACCCCATTCACAGCCCCACAAACGCTGACGCTGCCTCTTTCGTGAGCCTCCCAAACTCTAATACTAGGTGCCTGGGACGCCTAGGACACCCGGAGACAGGCTCAGTGATTGCGAACATCCCGGGATTCCTCGCACCCCAAAGGGGCCAGGACCAAAAGCTCTTGCTGCTCTTCAAGTAGCCAGGCAACCCCATTCACAGCCCCACAAAGGCTGACGCTGTCTCTTTCCTGAGCCTCCCAAACTCTCATAATAGCAGCCTGGGACGCTGAGTACAGCCGGAGCCAGGCTCAGTAATTGCGAACGTCCTGGGATTCCTCCCACCCCAAAGGGGCTAGGACCAAAAGCTCTTGCTGCTCTTCAAGTAGCCAGACAACCCCATTCACAGCCACACAAACACTGACGCTGTCTCTTTTGTGAGCCTTACAATCTTCAAGACTATCTGCCTAGGACGCTGAGTAGAGCCGAATCGCAGCCCAGAAGTTTTGATTGTCCCGGGATTCCTCCCACCCCAAAGGGGCCAGGACCAAAAGCTCTTGCTGCTCTTCAAGTAGCCAGGCAACCCCATTCACAGCCCCACAAA
This sequence comes from Platalea minor, assembly GCA_037975005.1. Taxonomy (NCBI): domain Eukaryota; kingdom Metazoa; phylum Chordata; class Aves; order Pelecaniformes; family Threskiornithidae; genus Platalea; species Platalea minor. Next base: position 50,209 of record JBBPFK010000166.1, read on the forward strand.
CGCTGACGCTGCCTCTTTCGTGAGCCTCCCAAACTCCAGGACTATCTGCCTGGGACGCTGAGTACAGCCGGAGCCAGGCTCAGTAACTGCGAACGTCCCGGGATTCCTCCCACCCCAAAGGGGCCAGGACCAAAAGCTCTTGCTGCTCTTCAAGTAGCCAGGCAACCCCATTCACAGCCCCACAAACACTGACGCTGTCTCTTTCGTGAGCCTCCCAAACTCCAAGACTAGCTGCCTGGGACACTGAGGACACCCGGAGTCAGGCTCAGGAATTGCAATATTGCAGGGATTCCTGCCACACCAAACTTGGCAAGACGAAAAGCTCTTGCTGCTCTTCAAGTAGCCAGGCAACCCCATTCACAGCCCCACAAACGCTGACGCTCTCTCTTTCGTGAGACTCCCAAACTCCAAGAATATCTGCCTGGGACGCTGAGTACAGCCGTAGCCAGGCTCAGTGATTGCGACCGTCCCGGGATTCCTCCAACCCGAAAGGTGGCAGGACCAAAAGCTCTTGCTGCTCTTCAAGTAGCCAGGCAACCCCATTCACAGCCACACAAACCCTGACGCTGTCTCTTTCGTGAGCCTTACAATCTTCAAGACTATCTGCCTGGGACGTTGAGTAGAGCCGAATCGCAGCCCAGCAGTTGTGATTGTCCCGGGATTCCTCCCACCCCAAAGGGACCAGGACCAAAAGCTCTTGCTGCTCTTCAAGTAGCCAGGCAAGCCCATTCACAGCCCCACAAATGCTGACGCTGTCTCTTTCGTGAGCCTCCCAAACTCCAAGACTAGCTGCCTGGGACGCTGAGTACAGCCGTAGCCAGGCTCAGTGATTGCGAACGTCTCGGGATTCCTCCCACCCCAAAGGTGGCAGGACCAAAAGCTCTTGCTGCTCTTCAGGTAGCCAGGCAACCCCATTCACAGCCCCACAAACCCTGACGCTGTCTCTTTCGTGAGCCTCCCAAACTCCAAGATTATCTGCCTGGGACACTGAGCCGGAGCCACGCGCAGCAATTGTGATTGTCCCTGTATTGCTCCAACCCCAAAGGGGCCAGGACCAAAAGCTCTTGCTGCTCTTCAAGTAGCCAGGCAACCCCATTCACAGCCCCACAAACCCTGACGCTCTCTCTTTCGTGAGCCTCCCAAACTCCAAGACTATCTGCCTGGGACGCTGAGTAAAGCTGTAGCCAAGCTCAGTGATTGCGAACGTCCCGGGATTCCTCTCACCCCAAAGGGGCGAGGACCAAAAGCTCTTGCTGCTCTTCAAGTAGCCAGGCAATCCCATTCACAGCCCCACAAACGCTGCCGCTGTCTCTTTCGTGAGCCTCCCAAACTCTTATAATAGCTGCCCAGGACGGTGATTACAGCCGTAGCCAGGCTCAGTAATTGCGAACGTCCCGGGATTCCTCGCACCCCAAAGGGGCTAGGACCAAAAGCTCTTGCTGCTCTTCAAGTAGCCAGGCAACCCCATTCACAGCCCCACAAACCCTGACGCTGTCTCTTTCGTGAGCCTTACTATCTTCAAGACTATCTGCCTGGGACGCTGAGTAGAGCTGAATCGCAGCCCAGCAGTTGTGATTGTCCCGGGATTCCTCCCACCCCAAAGGGGCCAGGACCAAAAGCTCTTGCTGCTCTTCAAGTAGCCAGGCAACCCCATTCACAGCCCCACAAATGCTGACGCTGTCTCTTTCGTGAGCCTCCCAAACTCCAAGACTAGCTGCCTGGGACGCTGAGTACAGCCGTAGCCAGGCTCAGTGATTGCGAACGTCTCGGGATTCCTCCCACCCCAAAGGGGCCAGGACCAAAAGCTCTTGCTGCTCTTCAAGTAGCCAGGCAACCCCATTGACAGCCCCACAAACGCTGACGCTCTCTCTTTCGTGAGCCTACCAAACTCTAATACTAGGTGCCTGGGACGCCTACAACACTCAGAGACAGGCTCAGCGATTGCGACCGTCCCGGGATTGCTCCCACCCCAAAGGTGGCAGGACAAAAAGCTCTTGCTGCTCTTCAAGTAGCCAGGCGACCCCATTCACAGCCCCACAAACGCTGACGCTGCCTCTTTCGTGAGCCTCCCAAACTCTAATACTAGCTCCCTGGGACGCTGAGTACAGCCGGAGCCAGGCTCAGTAATTGCGAACGTCCCGGGATTCCTCCCACCCCAAAGGGGCCAGGACCAAAAGCTCTTGCTGCTCTTCAAGTAGCCAGGCAACCCCATTCACAGCCCCACAAACACTGACGCTGTCTCTTTCGTGAGCCTCCCAAACTCCAAGACTATCTGCCTGGGACGCTGAGGACACCCGGAGTCAGGCTCAGGAATTACAATATTGCAGGGATTCCTGCCACACCAAACTTGGCAAGACCAAAAGCTCTTGCTGCTCTTCAAGTAGCCAGGCAACCCCATTCACAGCCCCACAAACCCTGACGCTCTCTCTTTCGTGAGACTCCCAAACTCGAAGACTATCTGCCTGGGTTGCTGAGTACAGCCGTAGCCAGGCTCAGTGATTGCGACCGTCCCGGGATTCCTCCAACCCGAAAGGTGGCAAGACCAAAAGCTCTTGCTGCTCTTCAAGTAGCCAGGCAACCCCATTCACAGCCACACAAACGCTGACGCTGTCTCTTTCGTGAGCCTCCCAAACTCCAAGACTAGCTGCCTGGGACGCTGAGTAGAGCCAAATTGCAGCCCAGTAGTTGTGATTGTCCCGGGATTCCTCCCACCCCAAAGTGGCCAGGACCAAAAGCTCTTGCTGCTCTTCAAGTAGCCAGGCAACCCCATTCACAGCCCCACAAACCCTGACGCTGTCTCTTTCGTGAGCCTCCCAAACTCCAAGACTATCTGCCTGGGACACTGAGGACACCCGGAGCCAGGCTCAGGAATTGCAAAATTCCAGGGATTCCTGCCACACCAAACTTGGCAAGACGAAAAGCTCTTGCTGCTCTTCAAGTAGCCAGGCAACCCCATTCACAGCCCCACAAACGCTGACGCTCTCTCTTTCGTGAGCCTCCCAAACTCCAAGACTATCTGCCTGGGACAATGAGACGGAGCCTGGGTCAGCAATTGCGATGTCCCGAGATTCCTCCCACCCCAAAGGGGCCAGGACCAAAAGCTCTTGCTGCTCTTCAAGTAGCCAGGCAACCCCATTCACAGCCCCACTAACGCTGCCGCTGCCTCTTTCGTGAGCCTCCCAAAGTCTAATACTAGGTGCCTGGGACGCCTAGGACACCCAGAGACAGGCTCAGCGATTGCGACCGTCCCGGGATTGCTCCCACCCCAAAGGGGCCAGGACCAAAAGCTCTTGCTGCTCTTCAAGTAGCCAGGCAACCCCATTCACAGCCCCACAAACCCTGACGCTGTCTCTTTCGTGAGCCTCCCAAACTCCAAGACTATCTGCCTGGGACGCTGAGGAAACCCGGAGCCAGGCCCAGGAATTGCAATATTGCAGGGATTCCTGCCACACCAAACTTGGCAAGACCAAAAGCTCTTGCTGCTCTTCAAGTAGCCAGGCAATCCCATTCACAGCCCCACAAACGCTGCTGCTGTCTCTTTTGTGAGCCTCCCAAACTCCAAGACTATCTGCCTGGGACAATGAGACGGAGCCTGGGTCAGCAATTGCGATGTCCTGAGATTCCTCCCACCCCAAAGGGGCCAGGACCAAAAGCTCTTGCTGCTCTTCAAGTAGCCAGGCAACCCCATTCACAGCCCCACAAACGCTGACGCTCTCTCTTTCGTGAGCCTCCCAAACTCCAAGACTATCTGCCTGGGACGCTGAGGACACCGGGAGTCAGGCTCAGGAATTGCAAAATTCCAGGGATTACTGCCACCCCAAAGGTGGCAGGACCAAAAGCTCTTGCTGCTCTTCAAGTAGCCAGGCAATCCCATTCACAGCCCCACAAACGCTGCCGCTGTCTCTTTCGTGAGCCTCCCAAACTCTTATAATAGCTGCCCAGGACGGTGAGTACAGCCGTAGCCAGGCTCAGTGATTGCGACCGTCCCGGGATTCCTCCCACCCCAAAGGGGCCAGGACCAAAAGCTCTTGCTGCTCTTCAAGTAGCCAGGCAACCCCATTCACAGCCCCACAAACGCTGACGCTGCCTCTTTCGTGAGCCTCCCAAACTCTAATACTAGCTCCCTGGGACGCTGAGTACAGCCGGAGCCAGGCTCAGTAATTGCGAACGTCCCGGGATTCCTCCCACCCCAAAGGGGCCAGGACCAAAAGCTCTTGCTGCTCTTCAAGTAGCCAGGCAACCCCATTCACAGCCCCACAAACACTGACGCTCTCTCTTTCGTGAGACTCCCAAACTCCAAGACTAGCTGCCTGGGTTGCTGAGTACAGCCGTAGCCAGGCTCAGGAATTACAATATTGCAGGGATTCCTGCCACACCAAACTTGGCAAGACCAAAAGCTCTTGCTGCTCTTCAAGTAGCCAGGCAACCCCATTCACAGCCCCACAAACCCTGACGCTCTCTCTTTCGTGAGACTCCCAAACTCGAAGACTATCTGCCTGGGATGCTGAGTACAGCCGTAGCCAGGCTCAGTGATTGCGACCGTCCCGGGATTCCTCCAACCCGAAAGGTGGCAAGACCAAAAGCTCTTGCTGCTCTTCAAGTAGCCAGGCAACCCCATTCACAGCCACACAAACGCTGACGCTGTCTCTTTCGTGAGCCTCCCAAACTCCAAGACTAGCTGCCTGGGACGCTGAGTAGAGCCAAATTGCAGCCCAGTAGTTGTGATTGTCCCGGGATTCCTCCCACCCCAAAGGGGCCAGGACCAAAAGCTCTTGCTGCTCTTCAAGTAGCCAGGCAACCCCATTCACAGCCCCACAAACCCTGACGCTGTCTCTTTCGTGAGCCTCCCAAACTCCAAGACTATCTGCCTGGGACACTGAGGACACCCGGAGCCAGGCTCAGGAATTGCAAAATTCCAGGGATTCCTGCCACACCAAACTTGGCAAGACCAAAAGCTCTTGCTGCTCTTCAAGTAGCCAGGCAACCCCATTCACAGCCCCACAAACGCTGCTGCTGTCTCTTTCGTGAGCCTCCCAAACTCCAAGACTATCTGCCTGGGACAATGAGCCGGAGCCAGGGTCATCATTTGCGATGTCCCGAGATTCCTCCCACCCCAAAGGTGGCAGGACCAAAAGCTCTTGCTGCTCTTCAAGTAGCCAGGCAACCCCATTCACAGCCCCACAAACGCTGACGCTGCCTCTTTCGTGAGCCTCCCAAACTCCAAGACTAGCTCCCTGGGACGGTGAGTACAGCCGGAGCCAGGCTCAGTGATTGCGAACGTCCCGGGATTCCTCCCACGCCAAAGGGGCCAGGACCAAAAGCTCTTGCTGCTCTTCAAGTAGCCAGGGAACCCCATTCACAGCCCCACAAACGCTGACGCTGTCTCTTTCGTGAGCCTCCCAAACTCCAAGACTATCTGCCTGGGACGCTGAGGACACCGGGAGTCAGGCTCAGGAATTGCAAAATTCCAGGGATTACTGCCACCCCAAAGGTGGCAGGACCAAAAGCTCTTGCTGCTCTTCAAGTAGCCAGGCAATCCCATTCACAGCCCCACAAACGCTGCCGCTGTCTCTTTCGTGAGCCTCCCAAACTCTTATAATAGCTGCCCAGGACGGTGAGTACAGCCGTAGCCAGGCTCAGTGATTGCGACCGTCCCGGGATTCCTCCCACCCCAAAGGGGCCAGGACCAAAAGCTCTTGCTGCTCTTCAAGTAGCCAGGCAACCCCATTCACAGCCCCACAAACGCTGACGCTGTCTCTTTCGTGAGCCTCCCAAACTCCAAGACTATCTGCCTGGGACACTGAGGACACCCGGAGCCAGGCTCAGGAATTGCAAAATTCCAGGGATTCCTGCCACACCAAACTTGACAAGACCAAAAGCTCTTGCTGCTCTTCAAGTAGCCAGGCAACCCCATTCACAGCCCCACAAACGCTGACGCTGTCTCTTTCGTGAGCCTCCCAAACTCCAAGACTAGCTGCCTGGGACGCTGAGTACAGCCGTAGCCAGGCTCAGTGATTGCGAACGTCTCGGGATTGCTCCCACCCCAAAGGGGCCAGGACCAAAAGCTCTTGCTGCTCTTCAAGTAGCCAGGCAACACCATTCACAGCCCCACAAACGCTGACGCTGTCTCTTTCGTGAGCCTCCCAAACTCCAAGACTATCTGTCTGGGACAATGAGCCGGAGCCAGGGTCAGCATTTGCGATGTCCCGAGATTCTTCCCACCCCAAAGGGGCCAGGACCAAAAGCTCTTGCTGCTCTTCAAGTAGCCAGGCAACCCCATTCACAGCCCCACAAACGCTGCTGCTGTCTCTTTTGTGAGCCTCCCAAACTCCAAGACTATCAGCCTGGGACGCCTAGGACACCCGGAGACAGGCTCAGTGATTACGAACGTCCCGGGATTGCTCCCACCCCAAAGGGGCCAGGACCAAAAGCTCTTGCTGCTCTTCAAGTAGCCAGGCAACCCCATTCACAGCCCCACAAACACTGACGCTGTCTCTTTCGTGAGCCTCCCAAACTCCAAGACTATCTGCCTGGGACAATGAGAAGGAGCCTGGGTCAGCAATTGCGATGTCCTGAGATTCCTCCCACCCCAAAGGGGCCAGGACCAAAAGCTCTTGCTGCTCTTCAAGTAGCCAGGCAACACCATTCACAGCCCCACAAACCCTGACGCTGCCTCTGTCGTGAGCCTCCCAAACTCCAAGACTATCAGCCTGGGACGCCTAGGACACCCGGAGACAGGCTCAGTGATTGCGAACGTCCCGGGATTCCTCCCACCCCAAAGGGGCCAGGACCAAAAGCTCTTGCTGCTCTTCAAGTAGCCAGGCAACCCCATTGACAGCCCCACAAACGCTGACGCTGTCTCTTTCGTGAGCCTCCCAAACTCCAAGATTATCTGCCTGGGACACTGAGCCGGAACCAGGCTCAGCAATTGTGATTGTCCCGGTATTGCTCCAACCCCAAAGGGGCCAGGACCAAAAGCTCTTGCTGCTCTTCAAGTAGCCAGGCAACCCCATTCACAGCCACACAAACCCTGACGCTGTCTCTTTCGTGAGCCTTACAGTCTTCAAGACTATCTGCCTGGGACGCTGAGTAGAGCCCCAGCCAGGCTCAGCAATTGCGACCGTCCCAGGATTCCTCCCACCCCAAAGGGGCCAGGACCAAAAGCTCTTGCTGCTCTTCAAGTAGCCAGGCAACCCCATTCACAGCCCCACAAACGCTGACGCTGCCTCTTTCGTGAGCCTCCCAAACTCCAATACTATCTGCCTGGGCGGCTGAGTAGAGCCAGAGCTCAACTAAGCAATTGCGAACGTCCGGGGATTCCTCCCGCCCCAAAGGTGGCAGGACCAAAAGCTCTTGCTGCTCTTCAAGTAGCCAGGCAACCCCATTCACAGCCCCACAAACGCTGACGCTGTCTCTTTCGTGAGCCTCCCAAACTCCAAGACTATCTGCCTGGGCTGCTGAGCAGAGCCGGAGCCAGGCTCAGCAATTGCGAACGTCCGGGGATTCCTCCCACCCCAAAGGTGGCAGGACCAAAAGCTCTTGCTGCTCTTCAAGTAGCCAGGCAACCCCATTGACAGCCCCACAAACGCTGACGCTGCCTCTTTCGTGAGCCTCCCAAACTCCAAGACTATCTGCCTGGGACGCCTAGGACACCCGGAGACAGGATCAGTGATTGCGAACGTCCCGGGATTCCTCCCACCCCAAAGGGGCCAGGACCAAAAGCTCTTGCTGCTCTTCAAGTAGCCAGGCAACCCCATTCACAGCCCCACAAACGCTGACGCTGTCTCTTTCGTGAGCCTCCCAAACTCCAAGACTATCTGCCTGGGACGCTGAGGACACCCGGAGCCAGGCTCAGGAATTGCAAAATTCCAGGAATTCCTGCCACACCAAACTTGGCAAGACCAAAAGCTCTTGCTGCTCTTCAAGTAGACAGGCAATCCCATTCACAGCCCCACAAACGCTGACGCTGTCTCTTTCGTGAGCCTCCCAAACTCTTATAATAGCTGCCCGGGACGGTGAGTACAGCCGTAGCCAGGCTCAGTGATTGCGAACGTCCCGGGATTCCTCCCACCCCAAAGGGGCTAGGACCAAAAGCTCTTGCTGCTCTTCAAGTAGCCAGGCAACCCCATTCACAGCCACACAAACCCTGACGCTGTCTCTTTCGTGAGCCTTACAATCTTCAAGACTATCTGCCTGGGACGCTGAGTAGAGCCGAATCGCAGCCCAGCAGTTGCGATTGTCCCGGGATTCCTCCCACCCCAAAGGGGCCAGGACCAAAAGCTCTTGCTGCTCTTCAAGTAGCCAGGCAACCCCATTCACAGCCCCACAAACGCTGCCGCTGTCTCTTTCGTGAGCCTCCCAAACTCCAAGACTAGCTGCCTGGGACAATGAGACGGAGCCACGGTCAGCATTTGCGATGTCCCGAGATTCTTCCCACCCCAAAGGTGGCAGGACCAAAAGCTCTTGCTGCTCTTCAAGTAGCCAGGCAACCCCATTCACAGCCCCACAAACCCTGACGCTGCCTCTTTTGTGAGCCTCCCAAACTCTAATACTAGGTGCCTGGGACGCCTATGACACCCAGAGACAGGCTCAGTGATTGCGAACGTCCCGGGATTCCTCGCACCCCAAAGGGGCCAGGACCAAAAGCTCTTGCTGCTCTTCAAGTAGCCAGGCAATCCCATTCACAGCCCCACAAACGCTGCCGCTGTCTCTTTCGTGAGCCTCCCAAACTCTTATAATAGCTGCCCAGGACGGTGAGTACAGCCGTAGCCAGGCTCAGTGATTGCGACCGTCCCGGGATTCCTCCCACCCCAAAGGGGCCAGGACCAAAAGCTCTTGCTGCTCTTCAAGTAGCCAGGCAACCCCATTCACAGCCCCACAAACGCTGACGCTGTCTCTTTCGTGAGCCTCCCAAACTCCAAGACTATCTGCCTGGGACACTGAGGACACCCGGAGCCAGGCTCAGGAATTGCAAAATTCCAGGGATTCCTGCCACACCAAACTTGACAAGACCAAAAGCTCTTGCTGCTCTTCAAGTAGCCAGGCAACCCCATTCACAGCCCCACAAACGCTGACGCTGTCTCTTTCGTGAGCCTCCCAAACTCCAAGACTAGCTGCCTGGGACGCTGAGTACAGCCGTAGCCAGGCTCAGTGATTGCGAACGTCTCGGGATTGCTCCCACCCCAAAGGGGCCAGGACCAAAAGCTCTTGCTGCTCTTCAAGTAGCCAGGCAACCCCATTGACAGGCCCACAAACGCTGACGCTGTCTCTTTCGTGAGCCTCCCAAACTCCAAGACTATCTGTCTGGGACAATGAGCCGGAGCCAGGGTCAGCATTTGCGATGTCCCGAGATTCTTCCCACCCCAAAGGGGCCAGGACCAAAAGCTCTTGCTGCTCTTCAAGTAGCCAGGCAACCCCATTCACAGCCCCACAAACGCTGCTGCTGTCTCTTTTGTGAGCCTCCCAAACTCCAAGACTATCAGCCTGGGACGCCTAGGACACCCGGAGACAGGCTCAGTGATTACGAACGTCCCGGGATTGCTCCCACCCCAAAGGGGCCAGGACCAAAAGCTCTTGCTGCTCTTCAAGTAGCCAGGCAACCCCATTCACAGCCCCACAAACACTGACGCTGTCTCTTTCGTGAGCCTCCCAAACTCCAAGACTATCTGCCTGGGACAATGAGAAGGAGCCTGGGTCAGCAATTGCGATGTCCTGAGATTCCTCCCACCCCAAAGGGGCCAGGACCAAAAGCTCTTGCTGCTCTTCAAGTAGCCAGGCAACACCATTCACAGCCCCACAAACCCTGACGCTGCCTCTGTCGTGAGCCTCCCAAACTCCAAGACTATCAGCCTGGGACGCCTAGGACACCCGGAGACAGGCTCAGTGATTGCGAACGTCCCGGGATTCCTCCCACCCCAAAGGGGCCAGGACCAAAAGCTCTTGCTGCTCTTCAAGTAGCCAGGCAACCCCATTGACAGCCCCACAAACGCTGACGCTGTCTCTTTCGTGAGCCTCCCAAACTCCAAGATTATCTGCCTGGGACACTGAGCCGGAACCAGGCTCAGCAATTGTGATTGTCCCGGTATTGCTCCAACCCCAAAGGGGCCAGGACCAAAAGCTCTTGCTGCTCTTCAAGTAGCCAGGCAACCCCATTCACAGCCACACAAACCCTGACGCTGTCTCTTTCGTGAGCCTTACAGTCTTCAAGACTATCTGCCTGGGACGCTGAGTAGAGCCCCAGCCAGGCTCAGCAATTGCGACCGTCCCAGGATTCCTCCCACCCCAAAGGGGCCAGGACCAAAAGCTCTTGCTGCTCTTCAAGTAGCCAGGCAACCCCATTCACAGCCCCACAAACGCTGACGCTGCCTCTTTCGTGAGCCTCCCAAACTCCAATACTATCTGCCTGGGCGGCTGAGTAGAGCCAGAGCTCAACTAAGCAATTGCGAACGTCCGGGGATTCCTCCCGCCCCAAAGGTGGCAGGACCAAAAGCTCTTGCTGCTCTTCAAGTAGCCAGGCAACCCCATTCACAGCCCCACAAACGCTGACGCTGTCTCTTTCGTGAGCCTCCCAAACTCCAAGACTATCTGCCTGGGCTGCTGAGCAGAGCCGGAGCCAGGCTCAGCAATTGCGAACGTCCGGGGATTCCTCCCACCCCAAAGGTGGCAGGACCAAAAGCTCTTGCTGCTCTTCAAGTAGCCAGGCAACCCCATTGACAGCCCCACAAACGCTGACGCTGCCTCTTTCGTGAGCCTCCCAAACTCCAAGACTATCTGCCTGGGACGCCTAGGACACCCGGAGACAGGATCAGTGATTGCGAACGTCCCGGGATTCCTCCCACCCCAAAGGGGCCAGGACCAAAAGCTCTTGCTGCTCTTCAAGTAGCCAGGCAACCCCATTCACAGCCCCACAAACGCTGACGCTGTCTCTTTCGTGAGCCTCCCAAACTCCAAGACTATCTGCCTGGGACGCTGAGGACACCCGGAGCCAGGCTCAGGAATTGCAAAATTCCAGGAATTCCTGCCACACCAAACTTGGCAAGACCAAAAGCTCTTGCTGCTCTTCAAGTAGACAGGCAATCCCATTCACAGCCCCACAAACGCTGACGCTGTCTCTTTCGTGAGCCTCCCAAACTCTTATAATAGCTGCCCGGGACGGTGAGTACAGCCGTAGCCAGGCTCAGTGATTGCGAACGTCCCGGGATTCCTCCCACCCCAAAGGGGCTAGGACCAAAAGCTCTTGCTGCTCTTCAAGTAGCCAGGCAACCCCATTCACAGCCACACAAACCCTGACGCTGTCTCTTTCGTGAGCCTTACAATCTTCAAGACTATCTGCCTGGGACGCTGAGTAGAGCCGAATCGCAGCCCAGCAGTTGCGATTGTCCCGGGATTCCTCCCACCCCAAAGGGGCCAGGACCAAAAGCTCTTGCTGCTCTTCAAGTAGCCAGGCAACCCCATTCACAGCCCCACAAACGCTGCCGCTGTCTCTTTCGTGAGCCTCCCAAACTCCAAGACTAGCTGCCTGGGACAATGAGACGGAGCCACGGTCAGCATTTGCGATGTCCCGAGATTCTTCCCACCCCAAAGGTGGCAGGACCAAAAGCTCTTGCTGCTCTTCAAGTAGCCAGGCAACCCCATTCACAGCCCCACAAACCCTGACGCTGCCTCTTTTGTGAGCCTCCCAAACTCTAATACTAGGTGCCTGGGACGCCTATGACACCCAGAGACAGGCTCAGTGATTGCGAACGTCCCGGGATTCCTCGCACCCCAAAGGGGCCAGGACCAAAAGCTCTTGCTGCTCTTCAAGTAGCCAGGCAACCCCATTCACAGCCCCACAAACGCTGACGCTGTCTCTTTCGTGAGCCTCCCAAACTCCAAGACTAGCTGCCTGGGACGCAGAGGACACCCGGAGCCAGGCTCAGGAATTGCAAAATTCCAGGGATTCCTGCCACACCAAACTTGGCAAGACCAAAAGCTCTTGCTGCTCTTCAAGTAGCCAGGCAACCCCATTCACAGCCCCACAAATGCTGACGCTGTCTCTTTCGTGAGCCTCCCAAACTCCAAGACTAGCTGCCTGGGCTGCTGAGCAGAACCGGAGCCAGGCTCAGTGATTGCGAACGTCTCGGGATTCCTCCCACCCCAAAGGGGCCAGGACCAAAAGCTCTTGCTGCTCTTCAAGTAGGCAGGCAACCCCATTCACAGCCCCACAAACGCTGACGCTGTCTCTTTCGTGAGCCTCCCAAACTCCTGTACTATCTGTCTGGGACAATGAGCCGGAGCCAGGGTCAGCATTTGCGATGTCCCGAGATACTTCCCACCCCAAAGGGGCCAGGACCAAAAGCTCTTGCTGCTCTTCAAGTAGCCAGGCAACCCCATTCACAGCCCCACAAACGCTGACGCTGTCTCTTTCGTGAGCCTCCCAAACTCCAGGACTATCTGCCTGGGACGCTGAGTAAAGCTGTAGCCAAGCTCAGTGATTGCGTACGTCCCGGGATTCCTCTCACCCCAAAGGGGCCAGGACCAAAAGCTCTTGCTGCTCTTCAAGTAGCCAGGCAACCCCATTCACAGCCCCACAAACGCTGACGCTGTCTCTTTCGTGAGCCTCCCATACTCCAAGACTATCTGCCTGGGACAATGAGACGGAGCCTGGGTCAGCAATTGCGATGTCCCGAGATTCCTCCCACCCCAAAGGGGCCAGGACCAAAAGCTCTTGCTGCTCTTCAAGTAGCCAGGCAACCCCATTCACAGCCCCACAAACGCTGACGCTGTCTCTTTCGTGAGCCTCCCAAACTCCAGGACTATCTGCCTGGGACGCTGAGTAAAGCTGTAGCCAAGCTCAGTGATTGCGTACGTCCCGGGATTCCTCTCACCCCAAAGGGGCCAGGACCAAAAGCTCTTGCTGCTCCTCAAGTAGCCAGGCAACCCCATTGACAGCCCCACAAACCCTGACGCTGCCTCTTTCGTGAGCCTCCCAAACTCTAATACTAGGTGCCTGGGACACCTAGGACACCCGGAGACAGGCTCAGTGATTGCGAACGTCCCGGGATTCCTCCCACCCCAAAGGTGGCAGGACCAAAAGCTCTTGCTGCTCTTCAAGTAGCCAGGCAACCCCATTCACAGCCCCACAAACACTGACGCTGTCTCTTTCGTGAGCCTCCCAAACTCCAAGACTATCTGCCTGGGACGCTGAGGACACCCGGAGTCAGGCTCAGGAATTGCAATATTGCAGGGATTCCTGCCACACCAAACTTGGCAAGACGAAAAGCTCTTGCTGCTCTTCAAGTAGCCAGGCAACCCCATTCACAGCCCCACAAACGCTGCCGCTGTCTCTTTCGTGAGCCTCCCAAACTCGAAGACTATCTGCCTGGGACGCTGAGTACAGCCGTAGCCAGGCTCAGTGATTGCGACCGTCCCGGGATTCCTCCAACCCCAAAGGTGGCAGGACCAAAAGCTCTTGCTGCTCTTCAAGTAGCCAGGCAACCCCATTCACAGCCACACAAACGCTGACGCTGTCTCTTTCGTGAGCCTCCCAAACTCCAAGACTATCTGCCTGGGACAATGAGCCGGAGCCAGGGTCAGCATTTGCGATGTCCCGGGATTCTTCCCACCCCAAAGGGGCCAGGACCAAAAGCTCTTGCTGCTCTTCAAGTAGCCAGGCAACCCCATTCACAGCCCCACAAACGCTGACGCTGTCTCTTTCGTGAGCCTCCCAACCTCAAAATTATCTACCTGGGACACTGAGCCGGAGCCAGGCTCAGCAATTGTGATTGTCCCGGTATTGCTCCAACCCCAAAGGGGCCAGGACCAAAAGCTCTTGCTGCTCTTCAAGTAGCCAGGCAACCCCATTCACAGCCCCACAAACGCTGACGCTGTCTCTTTCGTGAGCCTCCCAAACTCCAAGACTATCTGCCTGGGACAATGAGCCGGAGCCAGGGTCAGCATTTGCGATGTCCCGGGATTCTTCCCACCCCAAAGGGGCCAGGACCAAAAGCTCTTGCTGCTCTTCAAGTAGCCAGGCAATCCCATTCACAGCCCAACAAACGCTGACGCTCTCTCTTTCGTGAGCCTCCCAAACTCTGATAATAGCTGCCTGGGACGCTGAGCAGAGCTGGAGCCAGGCTCAGTAATTGCCAACGTGCGGGGATTCCTCCCACCCCAAAGGGGCCAGGACCAAAAGCTCTTGCTGCTCTTCAAGTAGCCAGGCAACCCCATTCACAGCCACACAAACCCTGACGCTGTCTCTTTTGTGAGCCTTACAATCTTCAAGACTATCTGCCTAGGACGCTGAGTAGAGCCGAATCGCAGCCCAGCAGTTTTGATTGTCCCGGGATTCCTCCCACCCCAAAGGGGCCAGGACCAAAAGCTCTTGCTGCTCTTCAAGTAGCCAGGCAACCCCATTCACAGCCCCACAAACGCTGACGCTGTCTCTTTCGTGAGCCTCCCAAACTCCAAGACTATCTGCCTGGGACACTGAGGACACCCGGAGCCAGGCTCAGGAATTGCAAAATTCCAGGGATTCCTGCCACACCAAACTTGGCAAGACCAAAAGCTCTTGCTGCTCTTCAAGTAGCCAGGCAACCCCATTGACAGGCCCACAAACGCTGACGCTGTCTCTTTCGTGAGCCTCCCAAACTCCAAGACTATCTGCCTGGGACAATGAGACGGAGCCTGGGTCAGCAATTGCGATGTCCCGAGATTCCTCCCACGCCAAAGGGGCCAGGACCAAAAGCTCTTGCTGCTCTTCAAGTAGCCAGGCAACCCCATTCACAGCCCCACTAACGCTGCCGCTGTCTCTTTCGTGAGCCTCCCAAACTCCAAGACTAGCTGCCTGGGACAATGAGCCGGAGCCACGGTCAGCATTTGCGATGTCCCGAGATTCTTCCCACCCCAAAGGTGGCAGGACCAAAAGCTCTTGCTGCTCTTCAAGTAGCCAGGCAACCCCATTCACAGCCCCACAAACCCTGACGCTGCCTCTTTTGTGAGCCTCCCAAACTCTAATACTAGGTGCCTGGGACGCCTATGACACCCAGAGACAGGCTCAGTGATTGCGAACGTCCCGGGATTCCTCGCACCCCAAAGGGGCCAGGACCAAAAGCTCTTGCTGCTCTTCAAGTAGCCAGGCAACCCCATTCACAGCCCCACAAACGCTGACGCTGTCTCTTTCGTGAGCCTCCCAAACTCCTGTACTATCTGTCTGGGACAATGAGCCGGAGCCAGGGTCAGCATTTGCGATGTCCCGAGATACTTCCCACCCCAAAGGGGCCAGGACCAAAAGCTCTTGCTGCTCTTCAAGTAGCCAGGCAACCCCATTCACAGCCCCACAAACGCTGACGCTGTCTCTTTCGTGAGCCTCCCAAACTCCAGGACTATCTGCCTGGGACGCTGAGTAAAGCTGTAGCCAAGCTCAGTGATTGCGTACGTCCCGGGATTCCTCTCACCCCAAAGGGGCGAGGACCAAAAGCTCTTGCTGCTCTTCAAGTAGCCAGGCAACCCCATTCACAGCCCCACAAACGCTGACGCTGTCTCTTTCGTGAGCCTCCCATACTCCAAGACTATCTGCCTGGGACAATGAGACGGAGCCTGGGTCAGCAATTGCGATGTCCCGAGATTCCTCCCACCCCAAAGGGGCCAGGACCAAAAGCTCTTGCTGCTCTTCAAGTAGCCAGGCAACCCCATTCACAGCCCCACAAACCCTGACGCTGCCTCTTTCGTGAGCCTCCCAAACTCTAATACTAGGTGCCTGGGACACCTAGGACACCCGGAGACAGGCTCAGTGATTGCGAACGTCCCGGGATTCCTCCCACCCCAAAGGTGGCAGGACCAAAAGCTCTTGCTGCTCTTCAAGTAGCCAGGCAACCCCATTCACAGCCCCACAAACACTGACGCTGTCTCTTTCGTGAGCCTCCCAAACTCCAAGACTATCTGCCTGGGACGCTGAGGACACCCGGAGTCAGGCTCAGGAATTGCAATATTGCAGGGATTCCTGCCACACCAAACTTGGCAACACGAAAAGCTCTTGCTGCTCTTCAAGTAGCCAGGCAACCCCATTCACAGCCACACAAACGCTGCCGCTGTCTCTTTCGTGAGCCTCCCAAACTCGAAGACTATCTGCCTGGGACAATGAGCCGGAGCCAGGGTCAGCATTTGCGATGTCCCGGGATTCTTCCCACCCCAAAGGGGCCAGGACCAAAAGCTCTTGCTGCTCTTCAAGTAGCCAGGCAACCCCATTCACAGCCCCACAAACGCTGACGCTGTCTCTTTCGTGAGCCTCCCAACCTCAAAATTATATACCTGGGACACTGAGCCGGAGCCAGGCTCAGCAATTGTGATTGTCCCGGTATTGCTCCAACCCCAAAGGGGCCAGGACCAAAAGCTCTTGCTGCTCTTCAAGTAGCCAGGCAACCCCATTCACAGCCCCACAAACGCTGACGCTGTCTCTTTCGTGAGCCTCCCAAACTCCAAGACTATCTGCCTGGGACAATGAGCCGGAGCCAGGGTCAGCATTTGCGATGTCCCGGGATTCTTCCCACCCCAAAGGGGCCAGGACCAAAAGCTCTTGCTGCTCTTCAAGTAGCCAGGCAATCCCATTCACAGCCCCACAAACGCTGACGCTCTCTCTTTCGTGAGCCTCCCAAACTCTGATAATAGCTGCCTGGGACGCTGAGCAGAGCTGGAGCCAGGCTCAGTAATTGCCAACGTGCGGGGATTCCTCCCACCCCAAAGGTGGCAGGACCAAAAGCTCTTGCTGCTCTTCAAGTAGCCAGGCAACCCCATTCACAGCCACACAAACCCTGACGCTGTCTCTTTCGTGAGCCTTACAATCTTCAAGACTATCTGCCTAGGACGCTGAGTAGAGCCGAATCGCAGCCCAGCAGTTTTGATTGTCCCGGGATTCCTCCCACCCCAAAGGGGCCAGGACCAAAAGCTCTTGCTGCTCTTCAAGTAGCCAGGCAACCCCATTCACAGCCCCACAAACGCTGACGCTGTCTCTTTCGTGAGCCTCCCAAACTCCAAGACTATCTGCCTGGGACACTGAGGACACCCGGAGCCAGGCTCAGGAATTGCAAAATTCCAGGGATTCCTGCCACACCAAACTTGGCAAGACCAAAAGCTCTTGCTGCTCTTCAAGTAGCCAGGCAACCCCATTCACAGCCCCACAAACGCTGACGCTCTCTCTTTCGTGAGCCTCCCAAACTCCAAGACTATCTGCCTGGGACAATGAGACGGAGCCTGGGTCAGCAATTGCGATGTCCCGAGATTCCTCCCACGCCAAAGGGGCCAGGACCAAAAGCTCTTGCTGCTCTTCAAGTAGGCAGGCAACCCCATTCACAGCCCCACTAACGCTGCCGCTGCGTCTTTCGTGAGCCTCCCAAAGTCTAATACTAGGTGCCTGGGACGCCTAGGACACCCAGAGACAGGCTCAGCGATTGCGACCGTCCCGGGATTGCTCCCACCCCAAAGGGGCCAGGACCAAAAGCTCTTGCTGCTCTTCAAGTAGCCAGGCAACCCCATTCACAGCCACACAAACGCTGACGCTGTCTCTTTCGTGAGCCTCCCAAACTCCAAGACTAGCTGCCTGGGACGCTGAGTAGAGCCAAATTGCAGCCCAGCAGTTGTGATTGTCCCGGGATTCCTCCCACCCCAAAGGGGCCAGGACCAAAAGCTCTTGCTGCTCTTCAAGTAGCCAGGCAACCCCATTCACAGCCCCACAAAGGCTGACGCTGTCTCTTTCGTGAGCCTCCCAAACTCCAAGACTATCTGCCTGGGACACTGAGGACACCCGGAGCCAGGCTCAGGAATTGCAAAATTCCAGGGATTCCTGCCACACCAAACTTGGCAAGACCAAAAGCTCTTGCTGCTCTTCAAGTAGCCAGGCAACCCCATTCACAGCCCCACAAACGCTGACGCTCTCTCTTTCGTGAGCCTCCCAAACTCCAAGACTATCTGCCTGGGACAATGAGACGGAGCCTGGGTCAGCAATTGCGATGTCCCGAGATTCCTCCCACCCCAAAGGGGCCAGGACCAAAAGCTCTTGCTGCTCTTCAAGTAGCCAGGCAACCCCATTCACAGCCCCACTAACGCTGCCGCTGCCTCTTTCGTGAGCCTCCCAAAGTCTAATACTAGGTGCCTGGGACGCCTAGGACACCCAGAGACAGGCTCAGCGATTGCGACCGTCCCGGGATTGCTCCCACCCCAAAGGGGCCAGGACCAAAAGCTCTTGCTGCTCTTCAAGTAGCCAGGCAACCCCATTCACAGCCCCACAAACCCTGACGCTGTCTCTTTCGTGAGCCTCCCAAACTCCAAGACTATCTGCCTGGGACGCTGAGGAAACCCGGAGCCAGGCTCAGGAATTGCAAAATTCCAGGGATTCCTGCCACACCAAACTTGGCAAGACCAAAAGCTCTTGCTGCTCTTCAAGTAGCCAGGCAATCCCATTCACAGCCCCACAAACGCTGCTGCTGTCTCTTTTGTGAGCCTCCCAAACTCCAAGACTATCTGCCTGGGACAATGAGACGGAGCCTGGGTCAGCAATTGCGATGTCCTGAGATTCCTCCCACCCCAAAGGGGCCAGGACCAAAAGCTCTTGCTGCTCTTCAAGTAGCCAGGCAACCCCATTCACAGCCCCACAAACGCTGACGCTCTCTCTTTCGTGAGCCTCCCAAACTCCAAGACTATCTGCCTGGGACAATGAGCCGGAGCCAGGGTCATCATTTGCGATGTCCCGAGATTCCTCCCACCCCAAAGGGGCGAGGACCAAAAGCTCTTGCTGCTCTTCAAGTAGCCAGGCAACCCCATTCACAGCCCCACAAACGCTGACGCTGTCTCTTTCGTGAGCCTCCCAAACTCCAAGACTAGCTGCCTGGGACGCAGAGGACACCCGGAGCCAGGCTCAGGAATTGCAAAATTCCAGGGATTACTGCCACCCCAAAGGGGCCAGGACCAAAAGCTCTTGCTGCTCTTCAAGTAGCCAGGCAATCCCATTCACAGCCCCACAAACGCTGCCGCTGTCTCTTTCGTGAGCCTCCCAAACTCTTATAATAGCTGCCCAGGACGGTGAGTACAGCCGTAGCCAGGCTCAGTGATTGCGACTGTCCCGGGATTCCTCCCACCCCAAAGGGGCCAGGACCAAAAGCTCTTGCTGCTCTTCAAGTAGCCAGGCAACCCCATTCACAGCCCCACAAACGCTGACGCTGTCTCTTTCGTGAGCCTCCCAAACTCCAAGACTATCTGCCTGGGACACTGAGGACACCCGGAGCCAGGCTCAGGAATTGCAAAATTCCAGGGATTCCTGCCACACCAAACTTGGCAAGACCAAAAGCTCTTGCTGCTCTTCAAGTAGCCAGGCAACCCCATTCACAGCCCCACAAACGCTGACGCTGCCTCTTTCGTGAGCCTCCCAAACTCCAAGACTAGCTGCCTGGGACGCTGAGTACAGCCGTAGCCAGGCTCAGTGATTGCGAACGTCTCGGGATTGCTCCCACCCCAAAGGGGCCAGGACCAAAAGCTCTTGCTGCTCTTCAAGTAGCCAGGCAACCCCATTCACATACCCACAAACGCTGACGCTCTCTCTTTCGTGAGCCTCCCAAACTCCTGTACTATCTGTCTGGGACAATGAGCCGGAGCCAGGGTCAGCATTTGCGATGTCCCGAGATTCTTCCCACCCCAAAGGGGCCAGGACCAAAAGCTCTTGCTGCTCTTCAAGTAGCCAGGCAACCCCATTCACAGCCACACAAACGCTGCTGCTGTCTCTTTTGTGAGCCTCCCAAACTCCAAGACTATCAGCCTGGGACGCCTAGGACACCCGGAGACAGGCTCAGTGATTGCGAAAGTCCCGGGATTGCTCCCACCCCAAAGGGGCCAGGACCAAAAGCTCTTGCTGCTCTTCAAGTAGCCAGGCAACCCCATTCACAGCCCCACAAACGCTGACGCTGTCTCTTTCGTGAGCCTCCCAAACTCCTGTACTATCTGCCTGGGACAATGAGAAGGAGCCTGGGTCAGCAATTGCGATGTCCTGAGATTCCTCGCACCCCAAAGGGGCCAGGACCAAAAGCTCTTGCTGCTCTTCAAGTAGCCAGGCAACCCCATTCACAGCCCCACAAACCCTGACGCTGCCTCTGTCGTGAGCCTCCCAAACTCCAAGACTATCAGCCTGGGACGCCTAGGACACCCGGAGACAGGCTCAGTGATTGCGAACGTCCCGGGATTCCTCCCACCCCAAAGGGGCCAGGACCAAAAGCTCTTGCTGCTCTTCAAGTAGCCAGGCAACCCCATTGACAGCCCCACAAACGCTGACGCTGTCTCTTTCGTGAGCCTCCCAAACTCCAAGATTATCTGCCTGGGACACTGAGCCGGAACCAGGCTCAGCAATTGTGATTGTCCCGGTATTGCTCCAACCCCAAAGGGGCCAGGACCAAAAGCTCTTGCTGCTCTTCAAGTAGCCAGGCAACCCCATTCACAGCCCCACAGACGCTGACGCTGTCTCTTTTGTGAGCCTCCCAAACTCCAAGACTATCTGCCTGGGACGCTGAGTAAAGCTGTAGCCAAGCTCAGTGATTGCGAACGTCCCGGGATTCCTCTCACCCCAAAGGGGCGAGGACCAAAAGCTCTTGCTGCTCTTCAAGTAGCCAGGCAACCCCATTCACAGCCCCACAAACGCTGACGCTGTCTCTTTCGTGAGCCTCCCAAACTCCAAGACTATCTGCTTGGGACAATGAGACGGAGCCTGGGTCAGCAATTGCGAAGTCCCGAGATTCCTCCCACCCCAAAGGGGCCAGGACCAAAAGCTCTTGCTGCTCTTCAAGTAGCCAGGCAACCCCATTCACAGCCCCACAGACGCTGACGCTGTCTCTTTCGTGAGCCTCCCAAACTCCAAGACTATCTGCCTGGGACGCTGAGTAAAGCTGTAGCCAAGCTCAGTGATTGCGAACGTCCCGGGATTCCTCTCACCCCAAAGGGGCGAGGACCAAAAGCTCTTGCTGCTCTTCAAGTAGCCAGGCAACCCCATTGACAGCCCCACAAACGCTGACACTGCCTCTTTCGTGAGCCTCCCAAACTCCAAGACTATCTGCCTGGGACGCCTAGGACACCCGGAGACAGGCTCAGTGATTGCGAACGTCCCGGGATTCCTCCCACGCCAAAGGGGCCAGGACCAAAAGCTCTTGCTGCTCTTCAAGTAGCCAGGCAACCCCATTCACAGCCCCACAAACGCTGCCGCTGTCTCTTTCGTGAGCCTCCCAAACTCCAAGACTATCTGCCTGGGACGCTGAGGACACCCGGAGCCAGGCTCAGGAATTGCAAAATTCCAGGAATTCCTGCCACACCAAACTTGGCAAGACCAAAAGCTCTTGCTGCTCTTCAAGTAGCCAGGCAATCCCATTCACAGCCCCACAAACGCTGCCGCTGTCTCTTTCGTGAGCCTCCCAAACTCTTATAATAGCTGCCCGGGACGGTGAGTACAGCCGTAGCCAGGCTCAGTGATTGCGAACGTCCCGGGATTCCTCCCACCCCAAAGGGGCTAGGACCAAAAGCTCTTGCTGCTCTTCAAGTAGCCAGGCAACCCCATTCACAGCCACACAAACCCTGACGCTGTCTTTTTCGTGAGCCTTACAATCTTCAAGACTATCTGCCTGGGACGCTGAGTAGAGCCGAATCGCAGCCCAGCAGTTGCGATTGTCCCGGGATTCCTCCCACCCCAAAGGGGCCAGGACCAAAAGCTCTTGCTGCTCTTCAAGTAGCCAGGCAACCCCATTCACAGCCCCACAAACGCTGACGCTGTCTCTTTCGTGAGCCTCCCAAACTCCAAGACTAGCTGCCTGGGACAATGAGCCGGAGCCACGGTCAGCATTTGCGATGTCCCGAGATTCTTCCCACCCCAAAGGGTCCAGGACCAAAAGCTCTTGCTGCTCTTCAAGTAGCCAGGCAACTCCATTCACAGCCCC
The DNA here is from genome assembly GCA_037975005.1 of Platalea minor. Classification (NCBI taxonomy): domain Eukaryota; kingdom Metazoa; phylum Chordata; class Aves; order Pelecaniformes; family Threskiornithidae; genus Platalea; species Platalea minor. Next base: position 72,144 of record JBBPFK010000166.1, read on the forward strand.
ACAAACCCTGACGCTGCCTCTTTTGTGAGCCTCCCAAACTCTAATACTAGGTGCCTGGGACGCCTATGACACTTAGAGACAGGCTCAGTGATTGCGAACGTCCCGGGATTCCTCGCACCCCAAAGGGGCCAGGACCAAAAGCTCTTGCTGCTCTTCAAGTAGCCAGGCAACCCCATTCACAGCCCCACAAACGCTGACGCTGTCTCTTTCGTGAGCCTCCCAAACTCCAAGACTATCAGCCTGGGACGCAGAGGACACCCGGAGCCAGGCTCAGGAATTGCAAAATTGCAGGGATTCCTGCCACACCAAACTTGGCAAGACCAAAAGCTCTTGCTGCTCTTCAAGTAGCCAGGCAACCCCATTCACAGCCACACAAACCCTGACGCTGTCTTTTTCGTGAGCCTTACAATCTTCAAGACTATCTGCCTGGGACGCTGAGTAGAGCCGAATCGCAGCCCAGCAGTTGCGATTGTCCCGGGATTCCTCCCACCCCAAAGGGGCCAGGACCAAAAGCTCTTGCTGCTCTTCAAGTAGCCAGGCAACCCCATTCACAGCCCCACAAATGCTGACGCTGTCTCTTTCGTGAGCCTCCCAAACTCCAAGACTAGCTGCCTGGGACAATGAGCCGGAGCCACGGTCAGCATTTGCGATGTCCCGAGATTCTTCCCACCCCAAAGGTGGCAGGACCAAAAGCTCTTGCTGCTCTTCAAGTAGCCAGGCAACTCCATTCACAGCCCCACAAACCCTGACGCTGCCTCTTTTGTGAGCCTCCCAAACTCTAATACTAGGTGCCTGGGACGCCTATGACACTTAGAGACAGGCTCAGTGATTGCGAACGTCCCGGGATTCCTCGCACCCCAAAGGGGCCAGGACCAAAAGCTCTTGCTGCTCTTCAAGTAGCCAGGCAACCCCATTCACAGCCCCACAAACGCTGACGCTCTCTCTTTCGTGAGCCTCCCAAACTCCAAGACTATCAGCCTGGGACGCAGAGGACACCCGGAGCCAGGCTCAGGAATTGCAAAATTCCAGGGATTCCTGCCACACCAAACTTGGCAAGACCAAAAGCTCTTGCTGCTCTTCAAGTAGCCAGGCAACCCCATTCAAAGCCCCACAAATGCTGACGCTGTCTCTTTCGTGAGCCTCCCAAACTCCAAGACTAGCTGCCTGGGCTGCTGAGCAGAACCGGAGCCAGGCTCAGTGATTGCGAACGTCCCGGGATTCCTCCCACCCCAAAGGGGCCAGGACCAAAAGCTCTTGCTGCTCTTCAAGTAGGCAGGCAACCCCATTCACAGCCCCACAAACGCTGACGCTGTCTCTTTCGTGAGCCTCCCAAACTCCTGTACTATCTGTCTGGGACAATGAGCCGGAGCCAGGGTCAGCATTTGCGATGTCCCGAGATACTTCCCACCCCAAAGGGGCCAGGACCAAAAGCTCTTGCTGCTCTTCAAGTAGCCAGGCAACCCCATTCACAGCCCCACAAACGCTGACGCTGTCTCTTTCGTGAGCCTCCCAAACTCCAAGACTATCTGCCTGGGACAATGAGCCGGAGCCACGGTCAGCATTTGCGATGTCCCGAGATACTTCCCACCCCAAAGGGGCCAGGACCAAAAGCTCTTGCTGCTCTTCAAGTAGCCAGGCAACCCCATTCACAGCCCCACAAACGCTGACGCTGTCTCTTTCGTGAGCCTCCCAAACTCCAGGACTATCTGCCTGGGACGCTGAGTAAAGCTGTAGCCAAGCTCAGTGATTGCGTACGTCCCGGGATTCCTCTCACCCCAAAGGTTGCAGGACCAAAAGCTCTTGCTGCTCTTCAAGTAGCCAGGCAACCCCATTCACAGCCCCACAAACCCTGACGCTGCCTCTTTCGTGAGCCTCCCAAACTCTAATACTAGGTGCCTGGAACACCTAGGACACCCGGAGACAGGCTCAGTGATTGCGAACGTCCCGGGATTCCTCCCACCCCAAAGGGGCCAGGACCAAAAGCTCTTGCTGCTCTTCAAGTAGCCAGGCAACCCCATTCACAGCCCCACAAACGCTGACGCTGCCTCTTTCGTGAGCCTCCCAAACTCCAAGACTAGCTGCCTGGGACGCTGAGGACACCCGGAGCCAGGCTCAGGAATTGCAAAATTCCAGGGATTACTGCCACACCAAACTTGGCAAGACCAAAAGCTCTTGCTGCTCTTCAAGTAGCCAGGCAACCCCATTCACAGCCCCACAAATGCTGACGCTGTCTCTTTCGTGAGCCTCCCAAACTCCAAGACTAGCTGCCTGGGACGCTGAGTACAGCCGTAGCCAGGCTCAGTGATTGCGAACGTCTCGGGATTCCTCCCACCCCAAAGGGGCCAGGACCAAAAGATCTTGCTGCTCTTCAAGTAGCCAGGCAATCCCATTCACAGCCACACAAACGCTGACGCTGTCTCTTTCGTGAGCCTCCCAAACTCCAAGACTATCTGCCTGGGACAATGAGCCGGAGCCACGGTCAGCATTTGCGATGTCCCGAGATACTTCCCACCCCAAAGGGGCCAGGACCAAAAGCTCTTGCTGCTCTTCAAGTAGCCAGGCAACCCCATTCACAGCCCCACAAACGCTGACGCTGTCTCTTTCGTGAGCCTCCCAAACTCCAAGACTATCTGCCTGGGACAATGAGCCGGAGCCACGGTCAGCATTTGCGATGTCCCGAGATACTTCCCACCCCAAAGGGGCCAGGACCAAAAGCTCTTGCTGCTCTTCAAGTAGCCAGGCAACCCCATTCACAGCCCCACAAACGCTGACGCTGTCTCTTTCGTGAGCCTCCCAAACTCCAGGACTATCTGCCTGGGACGCTGAGTAAAGCTGTAGCCAAGCTCAGTGATTGCGTACGTCCCGGGATTCCTCTCACCCCAAAGGTTGCAGGACCAAAAGCTCTTGCTGCTCTTCAAGTAGCCAGGCAACCCCATTCACAGCCCCACAAACCCTGACGCTGCCTCTTTCGTGAGCCTCCCAAACTCTAATACTAGGTGCCTGGGACACCTAGGACACCCGGAGACAGGCTCAGTGATTGCGAACGTCCCGGGATTCCTCCCACCCCAAAGGGGCCAGGACCAAAAGCTCTTGCTGCTCTTCAAGTAGCCAGGCAACCCCATTCACAGCCCCACAAACGCTGACGCTGCCTCTTTCGTGAGCCTCCCAAACTCCAAGACTAGCTGCCTGGGACGCTGAGGACACCCGGAGCCAGGCTCAGGAATTGCAAAATTCCAGGGATTACTGCCACACCAAACTTGGCAAGACCAAAAGCTCTTGCTGCTCTTCAAGTAGCCAGGCAACCCCATTCACAGCCCCACAAATGCTGACGCTGTCTCTTTCGTGAGCCTCCCAAACTCCAAGACTAGCTGCCTGGGACGCTGAGTACAGCCGTAGCCAGGCTCAGTGATTGCGAACGTCTCGGGATTCCTCCCACCCCAAAGGGGCCAGGACCAAAAGATCTTGCTGCTCTTCAAGTAGCCAGGCAATCCCATTCACAGCCACACAAACGCTGACGCTGTCTCTTTCGTGAGCCTCCCAAACTCTAATACTACCTGCCTGGGACGCCTAGGACACCCAGAGACAGGCTCAGCGATTGCGACCGTCCCGGGACTGCTCCAACCCCAAAGGGGCCAGGACCAAAAGCTCTTGCTGCTCTTCAAGTAGCCAGGCAACCCCCTTCACAGCCCCACAAACGCTGACGCTGTCTCTTTCGTGAGCCTCCCAAACTCCAAGACTATCTGCCTGGGACGCTGAGGAAACCCGGAGCCAGGCTCAGGAATTGCAAAATTCCAGGAATTCCTCCCACCCCAAAGGTGGCAGGACCAAAAGCTCTTGCTGCTCTTCAAGTAGCCAGGCAATCCCATTCACAGCCCCACAAACGCTGACGCTGTCTCTTTCGTGAGCCTCCCAAACTCGAAGACTAGCTCCCTGGGACGCTGAGGACACCCGGAGCCAGGCTCAGGAATTGCGAACGTCCCGGGATTCCTCCCACCCCAAAGGTGGCAGGACCAAAAGCTCTTGCTGCTCTTCAAGTAGCCAGGCAACCCCATTCACAGCCACACAAACCCTGACGCTGTCTCTTTCGTGAGCCTTACAATCTTCAAGACTATCTGCCTGGGACGCTGAGTAGAGCCGAATCGCAGCCCAGCAGTTGTGATTGTCCCGGGATTCCTCCAACCCCAAAGGGGCCAGGACCAAAAGCTCTTGCTGCTCTTCAAGTAGCCAGGCAACCCCATTCACAGCCCCACAAACGCTGACGCTGTCTCTTTCGTGAGCCTCCCAAACTCCAAGACTATCTGCCTGAGACACTGAGGACACCCGGAGCCAGGCTCAGGAATTGCAAAATTCCAGGGATTCCTGCCACACCAAACTTGGCAAGACCAAAAGCTCTTGCTGCTCTTCAAGTAGCCAGGCAACCCCATTCACAGCCCCACAAACGCTGACGCTGTCTCTTTCGTGAGCCTCCCAAACTCCAAGACTAGCTGCCTGGGACGCTGAGTACAGCCGTAGCCAGGCTCAGTGATTGCGAACGTCTCGGGATTGCTCCCACCCCAAAGGGGCCTGGACCAAAAGCTCTTGCTGCTCTTCAAGTAGCCAGGCAACCCCATTCACAGCCCCACAAACGCTGACGCTGTCTCTTTCGTGAGCCTCCCAAACTCCAAGACTATCTGCCTGGGACAATGAGCCGGAGCCAGGGTCAGCATTTGAGATGTCCCGGGATTCTTCCCACCCCAAAGGGGCCAGGACCAAAAGCTCTTGCTGCTCTCCAAGTAGCCAGGCAACCCCATTCACAGCCCCACAAACGCTGACGCTGTCTCTTTCGTGAGCCTCCCAACCTCAAAATTATCTACCTGGGACACTGAGCCGGAGCCAGGCTCAGCAATTGTGATTGTCCCGGTATTGCTCCAACCCCAAAGGGGCCAGGACCAAAAGCTCTTGCTGCTCTTCAAGTAGCCAGGCAACCCCCTTCACAGCCCCACAAACGCTGACGCTGTCTCTTTCGTGAGCCTCCCAAACTCCAAGACTAGCTGCCTGGGACGCAGAGGACACCCGGAGCCAGGCTCAGGAATTGCAATATTGCAGGGATTCCTGCCACACCAAACTTGGCAAGACTAAAAGCTCTTGCTGCTCTTCAAGTAGCCAGGCAATCCCATTCACAGCCCCACAAACGCTGACGCTCTCTCTTTCGTGAGCCTCCCAAACTCTGATAATAGCTGCCTGGGACGCTGAGCAGAGCTGGAGCCAGGCTCAGTAATTGCGAACGTGCGGGGATTCCTCCCACCCCAAAGGGGCCAGGACCAAAAGCTCTTGCTGCTCTTCAAGTAGCCAGGCAACCCCATTCACAGCCCCACAAACGCTGACGCTGTCTCTTTCGTGAGCCTCCCAAACTCCAAGACTAGCTGCCTGGGACGCTGAGTACAGCCGTAGCCAGGCTCAGTGATTGCGAACGTCTCGGGATTGCTCCCACCCCAAAGGGGCCTGGACCAAAAGCTCTTGCTGCTCTTCAAGTAGCCAGGCAACCCCATTCACAGCCCCACAAACGCTGACGCTGTCTCTTTCGTGAGCCTCCCAAACTCCAAGACTATCTGCCTGGGACAATGAGCCGGAGCCAGGGTCAGCATTTGAGATGTCCCGGGATTCTTCCCACCCCAAAGGGGCCAGGACCAAAAGCTCTTGCTGCTCTTCAAGTAGCCAGGCAACCCCATTCACAGCCCCACAAACGCTGACGCTGTCTCTTTCGTGAGCCTCCCAACCTCAAAATTATCTACCTGGGACACTGAGCCGGAGCCAGGCTCAGCAATTGTGATTGTCCCGGTATTGCTCCAACCCCAAAGGGGCCAGGACCAAAAGCTCTTGCTGCTCTTCAAGTAGCCAGGCAACCCCCTTCACAGCCCCACAAACGCTGACGCTGTCTCTTTCGTGAGCCTCCCAAACTCCAAGACTAGCTGCCTGGGACGCAGAGGACACCCGGAGCCAGGCTCAGGAATTGCAATATTGCAGGGATTCCTGCCACACCAAACTTGGCAAGACCAAAAGCTCTTGCTGCTCTTCAAGTAGCCAGGCAATCCCATTCACAGCCCCACAAACGCTGACGCTCTCTCTTTCGTGAGCCTCCCAAACTCTGATAATAGCTGCCTGGGACGCTGAGCAGAGCTGGAGCCAGGCTCAGTAATTGCGAACGTGCGGGGATTCCTCCCACCCCAAAGGGGCCAGGACCAAAAGCTCTTGCTGCTCTTCAAGTAGCCAGGCAACCCCATTCACAGCCACACAAACCCTGACGCTGTCTCTTTTGTGAGCCTTACAATCTTCAAGACTATCTGCCTAGGACGCTGAGTAGAGCCGAATCGCAGCCCAGCAGTTGTGATTGTCCCGGGATTCCTCCCACCCCAAAGGGGCTAGGACCAAAAGCTCTTGCTGCTCTTCAAGTAGCCAGGCAACCCCATTCACAGCCCCACAAACGCTGACGCTGTCTCTTTCGTGAGCCTCCCAAACTCCAAGACTATCTGCCTGGGACACTGAGCCGGAGCCAGGCGCAGCAATTGCGATGTCCCGAGATTCCTCCAACCCCAAAGGGGCCAGGACCAAAAGCTCTTGCTGCTCTTCAAGTAGCCAGGCAACCCCATTCACAGCCCCACAGACGCTGACGCTGTCTCTTTCGTGAGCCTCCCAAACTCCAAGACTATCTGCCTGGGACACTGAGTAAAGCTGTAGCCAAGCTCAGTGATTGCGAACGTCCCGGGATTCCTCTCACCCCAAAGGTTGCAGGACCAAAAGCTCTTGCTGCTCTTCAAGTAGCCAGGCAACCCCATTCACAGCCCCACAAACGCTGACGCTGCCTCTTTCGTGAGCCTCCCAAACTCCAAGACTAGCTGCTTGGGACAATGAGACGGAGCCAGGCTCAGCAATTGCGATGTCCCGAGATTCCTCCCACCCCAAAGGGGCCAGGACCAAAAGCTCTTGCTGCTCTTCAAGTAGCCAGGCACCCCCATTCACAACCCCACAAGCGCTGACGCTGCCTCTTTCGTGAGCCTCCCAAACTCTAATACTAGGTGCCTGGGACGCCTAGGACACCCGGAGACAGGCTCAGTGATTGCGAACGTCCCGGGATTCCTCCCACCCCAAAGGGGCCAGGACCAAAAGCTCTTGCTGCTCTTCAAGTAGCCAGGCAACCCCATTCACAGCCGCACAAACGCTGCCGCTGTCTCTTTCGTGAGCCTCCCAAACTCTTATAATAGCTGCCCGGGACGGTGAGTACAGCCGGAGCAAGGCTCAGTAATTGCGAACGTCCCGGGATTCCTCCCACCCCAAAGGGGCTAGGACCAAAAGCTCTTGCTGCTCTTCAAGTAGCCAGGCAACCCCATTCACAGCCACACAAACCCTGACGCTGTCTCTTTCGTGAGCCTTACAATCTTCAAGACTATCTGCCTGGGACGCTGAGTAGAACCGAATCGCAGCCCAGCACCTGTGATTGTCCCGGGATTCCTCCCACCCCAAAGGGGCCAGGACCAAAAGCTCTTGCTGCTCTTCAAGTAGCCAGGCAACCCCATTCACAGCCCCACAAACGCTGACGCTGTCTCTTTCGTGAGCCTCCCAAACTCCAAGACTAGCTGCCTGGGACAATGAGACGGAGCCAGGCTCAGCAATTGCGATGTCCCGAGATTCCTCCCACCCCAAAGGGGCCAGGACCAAAAGCTCTTGCTGCTCTTCAAGTAGCCAGGCACCCCCATTCACAACCCCACAAGCGCTGACGCTGCCTCTTTCGTGAGCCTCCCAAACTCTAATACCAGGTGCCTGGGACGCCTAGGACACCCGGAGACAGGCTCAGTGATTGCGAACGTCCCGGGATTCCTCCGACCCCAAAGGGGCCAGGACCAAAAGCTCTTGCTGCTCTTCAAGTAGCCAGGCAACCCCATTCACAGCCCCACAAACGCTGACGCTGCCTCTGTCGTGAGCCTCCCAAACTCCAAGACTATCTGCCTGGGACACAGAGGACACCCGGAGCCAGGCTCAGGAATTGCAAAATTCCAGGAATTCCTGCCACACCAAACTTGGCAAGACCAAAAGCTCTTGCTGCTCTTCAAGTAGCCAGGCAATCCCATTCACAGCCCCACAAACGCTGCCGCTGTCTGTTTCGTGAGCCTCCCAAACTCTTATAATAGCTGCCCGGGACGGTGAGTACAGCCGGAGCAAGGCTCAGTAATTGCGAACGTCCCGGGATTCCTCCCACCCCAAAGGGGCTAGGACCAAAAGCTCTTGCTGCTCTTCAAGTAGCCAGGCAACCCCATTCACAGCCACACAAACCCTGACGCTGTCTCTTTCGTGAGCCTTACAATCTTCAAGACTATCTGCCTGGGAAGCTGACTAGAGCCGAATCGCAGCCCAGCAGTTGTGATTGTCCCGGGATTCCTCCCACCCCAAAGGGGCCAGGACCAAAAGCTCTTGCTGCTCTTCAAGTAGCCAGGCAACCCCATTCACAGCCCCACAAACACTGACGCTGTCTCTTTCGTGAGCCTCCCAAACTCCAAGACTATCTGCCTGGGACACTGAGGACACCCGGAACCAGGCTCAGGAATTGCAAAATTCCAGGGATTCCTGCCACACCAAAGGTGGCAAGACCAAAAGCTCTTGCTGCTCTTCAAGTAGCCAGGCAACCCCATTCACAGCCCCACAAACGCTGACGCTGTCTCTTTCGTGAGCCTCCCAAACTCCAAGAATATCTGCCTGGGACGCTGAGTACAGCCGTAGCCAGGCTCAGTGATTGCGAACGTCTCGGGATTCCTCCCACCCCAAAGGGGCCAGGACCAAAAGCTCTTGCTGCTCTTCAAGTAGCCAGGCAACCCCATTCACAGCCCCACAAACGCTGACGCTGTCTCTTTCGTGAGCCTCCCAAACTCCTGTACTATCTGTCTGGGACAATGAGCCGGAGCCAGGCTCAGCATTTGCGATGTCCCGAGATTCTTCCCACCCCAAAGGGGCCAGGACCAAAAGCTCTTGCTGCTCTTCAAGGAGCCAGGCAACCCCATTCACAGCCACACAAACCCTGACGCTGTCTCTTCCGTGAGCCTTACAGTCTTCAAGACTATCTGCCTGGGCCGCTGAGTAGAGCCCCAGCCAGGCTCAGTAATTGCGACCGTCCCAGGATTCCTCCCACCCCAAAGGGGCCAGGACCAAAAGCTCTTGCTGCTCTTCAAGTAGCCAGGCAACCCCATTCACAGCCACACAAACCCTGACGCTGTCTCTTTCGTGAGGCTTACAATTTTCAAGACTATCTGCCTGGGACGCTGAGTAGAGCTGAATCGCAGCCCAGCAGTTGTGATTGTCACGGGATTCCTCCCACCCCAAAGGTGGCAGGACCAAAAGCTCTTGCTGCTCTTCAAGTAGCCAGGCAACCCCATTCACAACCCCACAAACGCTGACGCTGTCTCTTTCGTGAGCCTCCCAAACTCCAAGACTATCTGCCTGGGACGCTGAGGACACCCGGAGCCAGGCTCAGGAATTGCAAAATTCCAGGAATTCCTGCCACACCAAACTTGGCAAGACCAAAAGCTCTTGCTGCTCTTCAAGTAGCAGGCAATCCCATTCACAGCCCCACAAACGCTGCCGCTGTCTCTTTCGTGAGCCTCCCAAACTCTTATAATAGCTGCCCGGGACGGTGAGTACAGCCGGAGCCAGGCTCAGTAATTGCAAACGTCTCGGGATTCCTCCCACCCCAAAGGGGCTAGGACCAAAAGCTCTTGCTGCTCTTCAAGTAGCCAGGCAACCCCATTCACAGCCACACAAACCCTGACGCTGTCTCTTTCGTGAGCCTTACAATCTTCAAGACTATCTGCCTGGGACGCTGAGTAGAGCCGAATCGCAGCCCAGCAGTTGTGATTGTCCCGGGATTCCTCCCACCCCAAAGGGGCCAGGACCAAAAGCTCTTGCTGCTCTTCAAGTAGCCAGGCAACCCCATTCACAGCCCCACAAACGCTGACGCTGTCTCTTTCGTGAGCCTCCCAAACTCCAAGACTATCTGCCTGGGACACTGAGGACACCCGGAGCCAGGCTCAGGAATTGCAAAATTCCAGGGATTCCTGCCACACCAAACTTGGCAAGACCAAAAGCTCTTGCTGCTCTTCAAGTAGCCAGGCAACCCCATTGACAGGCCCACAAACGGTGACGCTGTCTCTTTCGTGAGCCTCCCAAACTCCAAGACTATCTGCCTGGGACAATGAGACGGAGCCTGGGTCAGCAATTGCGATGTCCCGAGATTCCTCCCACCCCAAAGGTGGCAGGACCAAAAGCTCTTGCTGCTCTTCAAGTAGCCAGGCAACCCCATTCACAGCCCCACAAAAGCTGACGCTGTCTCTTTCGTGAGCCTCCCAAACTCCTGTAATATCTGTCTGGGACAATGACCCGGAGCCAGGGTCATCATTTGCGATGTCCCGAGATTCTTCCCACCCCAAAGGGGCCAGGACCAAAAGCTCTTGCTGCTCTTCAGGTAGCCAGGCAACCCCGTTCACAGCCACACAAACGCTGACGCTGCCTCTTTCGTGAGCCTTACAGTCTTCAAGACTATCTGCCTGGGACGCTGACTAGAGCCGAATCGCAGCCCAGCAGTTGTGATTGTCCCGGGATTCCTCCCACCCCAAAGGGGCCAGGACCAAAAGCTCTTGCTGCTCTTCAAGTAGCCAGGCAACCCCATTGACAGTCCCACAAACGCTGACGCTGTCTCTTTCGTGAGCCTCCCAAACTCCTGTACTATCTGTCTGGGACAATGAGACGGAGCCTGGGTCAGCAATTGCGATGTCCTGAGATTCCTCCCACCCCAAAGGGGCCAGGACCAAAAGCTCTTGCTGCTCTTCAAGTAGCCAGGCAACCCCATTCACAGCCCCACAAACGCTGACGCTGTCTCTTTCGTGAGCCTCCCAAACTCCTGTACTATCTGTCTGGGACAATGAGCCGGAGCCAGGGTCAGCATTTGCGATGTCCCGAGATTCTTCCCACCCCAAAGGGGCCAGGACCAAAAGCTCTTGCTGCTCTTCAAGTAGCCAGGCAACCCCATTCACAGCCCCACAAACGCTGACGCTGTCTCTTTCGTGAGCCTCCCAAACTCCAAAATTATCTGCCTGGGACACTGAGCCGGAGCCAGGCTCAGCAATTGTGATTGTCCCGGTATTGCTCCAACCCCAAAGGGGCCAGGACCAAAAGCTCTTGCTGCTCTTCAAGTAGCCAGGCAACCCCATTCACAGCCCCACAAACGCTGACGCTGTCTCTTTCGTGAGCCTCCCAAACTCCAAGACTATCTGCCTGGGACGCTGAGTAAAGCTGTAGCCAAGCTCAGTGATTGCGAACGTCCCGGGATTCCTCTCACCCCAAAGGGGCGAGGACCAAAAGCTCTTGCTGCTCTTCAAGTAGCCAGGCAACCCCATTCACAGCACCACAAACGCTGACGCTGCCTCTTTCGTGAGCCTCCCAAACTCCAAGACTATCTGCCTGGGACAATGAGACGGAGCCTGGGTCAGCAATTTTGATGTCCCGAGATTCCTCCCACCCCAAAGGGGCCAGGACCAAAAGCTCTTGCTGCTCTTCAAGTAGCCAGGCAACCCCATTCACAGCCCCACAAACGCTGACGCTGCCTCTTTCGTGAGCCTCCCAAACTCCAATACTATCTGGCTGGGACGCTAAGTACAGCCGGAGCCAGGTTAAGCAATTGCAAACATCCCGGGATTCCTCCCACCCCAAAGGTGGCAGGACCAAAAGCTCTTGCTGCTCTTCAAGTAGCCAGGCAACCCCATTCACAGCCCCACAAACGCTGACGCTGCCTCTTTCGTGAGCCTCCCAAACTCCAAGACTATCTGCCTGGGACACTGAGGACACCCGGAGCCAGGCGCAGGAATTGCAAAATTCCAGGGATTCCTGCCACACCAAACTTGGCAAGACCAAAAGCTCTTGCTGCTCTTCAAGTAGCCAGGCAACCCCATTCACAGCCCCACAAACGCTGCCGCTGCGTCTTTCGTGAGCCTCCCAAAGTCCAGGACTATCTGCCTGGGACGCTGAGCACAGCTGGAGCCAGGCTCAGCAATTGCGAACGTCCCGGGATTCCTCCCACCCCAAAGGTTGCAGGACTAAAAGCTCTTGCTGCTCTTCAAGTAGGCAGGCAACCCCATTCATATTCCCCCAAACGCTGCAGCTGCCTCTTTCATGAGCCTCCCAAAGTCCAATAGTATCTACCCAGGCTACTGAGCAGAGCCGGAGCCAGGCTCAGCAATTGCGAACATCCCGTTCCTCCCACCCCAAAGGTGGCAGGACCAAAAGCTCTTGCTGCTCTTCAAGTAGCCAGGCAACCCCATTCACAGCCCCACAAACGCTGACGCTCTCTCTTTCGTGAGCCTCCCAAAGTCCAGTACAATCTGCCTGGGCCGCTGAGTAGAGCCAGAGCTCAACTAAGCAATTGCGAACATCCCAGGATTCCTCCCACCCCAAAGGTGGCAGGACCAAAAGCTCTTGCTGCTCTTCAAGTAGCCAGGCAACCCCATTCACAGCCCCACAAACGCTGACGCTGCCTCTTTCGTGAGCCTCCCAAACTCCAAGACTATCTGCCTGGGCCGCTGAGTAGAGACAGAGCTCAACTAAGCAATTGCGAACGTCCCAGGATTCCTCCCGCCCCAAAGGTGGCAGGACCAAAAGCTCTTGCTGCTCTTCAAGTAGCCAGGCAACCCCATTCACAGCCCCACAAACGCTGCCGCTGTCTCTTTCGTGAGCCTCCCAAACTCCAAGACTATCTGCCTGGGCTGCTGAGCAGAGCCGGAGCCAGGCTCAGCAATTGCGAACGTCCCGGGATTCCTCCCACCCCAAAGGTGGCAGGACCAAAAGCTCTTGCTGCTCTTCAAGTAGCCAGGCAACCCCATTCACAGCCCCACAAACGCTGCCGCTGCCTCTTTTGTGAGCCTCCCAAACTCCAATACTATCTGCCTGGGCCGCTGAGTAGAGCCAGAGCTCAACTAAGCAATTGCGAACATCCCAGGATTCCTCCCACCCCAAAGGTGGCAGGACCAAAAGCTCTTGCTGCTCTTCAAGTAGCCAGGCAACCCCATTCACAGCCCCACAAACGCTGCCGCTGTCTCTTTCATGAGCCTCCCAAACTCCAATACTATCTGGCTGGGACGCTGAGTACAGCCGGAGCCAGGCTCAGCAATTGCGAACATCCGGGGATTCCTCCCACCCCAAAGGTGGCAGGACCAAAAGCTCTTGCTGCTCTTCAAGTAGCCAGGCAACCCCATTCACAGCCCCACAAACGCTGCCGCTGCCTCTTTCGTGAGCCTCCGAAATTCCAAGACTATCTGCCTGGGCCGCTGAGCAGAGCCAGAACTCAAGTAACAAATTTCAAACGTCCTGGGATTCCTCCCACCCCAAAGGTGGCAGGACTAAGAGCTCTTGCTGCTCTTCAAGTAGCCAGGCAACCCCATTCACAGCCCCACAAACACTGACGCTGCGTCTTTTCGTGAGCCTCTCAAAGTCCAAGAATATCTGCCTGGGCCGATGAGTAGAGCCAGAGCTCAACTAAGCAATTGCAAAAAGTCCGGGGATTCCTCCCACCCCAAAGGTGGCAGGACCAAAAGCTCTTGCTGCTCTTCAAGTAGCCAGGCAACCCCATTCACAGCCCCACAAACGCTGACGCTACCTCTTTTGTGAGCCTCCCAAAGTGCAGTAATATCTGCCTGGGCCGGTGAGCAGAGCCGGAGCCAGGCTCAGCAACTGGGAACGTCCCGGGATTCCTCCCACCCCAAAGGTGGCAGGACCAAAAGCTCTTGCTGCTCTTCAAGTAGCCAGGCAACCCCATTCACAGCCCCACAAACGCTGACGCTGCCTCTTTCGTGAGTCTCCCAAACTCCAGTAAAATATGCCTGGGCCGGTGAGTAGAGCCAAAGCTCAACTAAGCAATTTCAAACGTCCGGGGATTCCTCCCACCCCAAAGGTGGCAGGACTAAAAGCTCTTGCTGCTCTTCAAGTAGCCAGGCAACCCCATTCACAGCCCCACAAACGCTGACGCTGCCTCTTTCGTGAGCCTCCCAAACTCCAATACTATCTGGCTGGGACGCTAAGTACAGCCGGAGCCAGGTTAAGCAATTGCAAACATCCCGGGATTCCTCCCACCCCAAAGGTGGCAGGACCAAAAGCTCTTGCTGCTCTTCAAGTAGCCAGGCAACCCCATTCACAGCCCCACAAACGCTGACGCTGCCTCTTTCGTGAGCCTCCCAAACTCCAAGACTATCTGCCTGGGCCGCTGAGCAGAGCCAGAGCTCAAGTAACCAATTTCAAACGTCCCGGGATTCCTCCCACCCCAAAGGTGGCAGGACTAAGAGCTCTTGCTGCTCTTCCAAGTAGCCAGGCAACCCCATTCACAGCCCCACAAGCGCTGACGCTGCCTCTTTCGTGAGCCTCTCAAAGTCCAAGACTATCTGCCTGGGCCGCTGAGTAGAGCCAGAGCTCAACTAAGCAATTGCAAATGTCCGGGGATTCCTCCCACCCCAAAGGTGGCAGGACCAAAAGCTCTTGCTGCTCTTCAAGTAGCCAGGCAACCCCATTCACAGCCCCACAAACGCTGACGCTACCTCTTTCGTGAGTCTCCCAAAGTGCAGTAATATCTGCCTGGGCCGCTGAGCAGAGCCGGAGCCAGGCTCAGCAACTGCGAACGTCCCGGGATTCCTCCCGCCCCAAAGGTGGCAGGACCAAAAGCTCTTGCTGCTCTTCAAGTAGCCAGGCAACCCCATTCACAGCCCCACAAACGCTGCCGCTGCCTCTTTCGTGAGCCTCCCAAACTCCAAGACTATCTGCCTGGGCCGCTGAGTAGAGACAGAGCTCAACTAAGCAATTGCGAACGTCCCAGGATTCCTCCCGCCCCAAAGGTGGCAGGACCAAAAGCTCTTGCTGCTCTTCAAGTAGCCAGGCAACCCCATTCACAGCACCACAAACGCTGACGCTGTCTCTTTCGTGAGCCTCCCAAACTCCAAGACTAGCTGCCTGGGCTGCTGAGCAGAGCCGGAGCCAGGCTCAGCAATTGCGAACGTCCCGGGATTCCTCCCACCCCAAAGGTGGCAGGACCAAAAGCTCTTGCTGCTCTTCAAGTAGCCAGGCAACCCCATTCACAGCCCCACAAACGCTGCCGCTGCCTCTTTTGTGAGCCTCCCAACCTCCAGTACAATCTGCCTGGGCCGGTGAGTAGAGCCGGAGCCAGGCTCAGCAACTGCGAACATCCCAGGATTCCTCCCACCCCAAAGGTGGCAGGACCAAAAGCTCTTGCTGCTCTTCAAGTAGCCAGGCAAGCCCATTCACAGCCCCACATACACTGCCGCTGCCTCTTTCGTGAGCCTCCCAAACTCCAAGACTATCTGCCTGGGCTGCTGAGCAGAGCCGGAGCCAGGCTCAGCAATTGCGAACGTCCGGGGACTCCTCCCACCCCAAAGGGGCCAGGACCAAAAGCTCTTGCTGCTCTTCAAGTAGCCAGGCAACCCCATTCACAGCCCCACAAACGCTGACGCTGTCTCTTTCGTGAGCCTCCCAAACTCCAAGACTATCTGCCTGGGCTGCTGAGCAGAGCCGGAGCCAGGCTCAGCAATTGTGAACGTCCGGGGATTCCTCCCACCCCAAAGGTGGCAGGACCAAAAGCTCTTGCTGCTCTTCAAGTAGCCAGGCAACCCCATTCACAGCCCCACAAACGCTGCCGCTGCCTCTTTCGTGAGCCTCCCAAAGTCCAAGAATATCTGCCTGGGCCGATGAGTAGAGCCAGAGCTCAACTACGCAATTGAGAACATCCCGGGATTCCTCCCACCCCAAAGGTGGCAGGACCAAAAGCTCTTGCTGCTCTTCAAGTAGCCAGGCAACCCCATTCACAGCCCCACAAACGCTGACGCTGTCTCTTTCGTGAGTCTCCCAAAGTGCAGTACTATCTGCCTGGGCCGCTGAGCAGAGCCGGAGCCAGGGTCAGCAATTGCGAACGTCCGGGGATTCCTCCCACCCCAAAGGTGGCAGGACCAAAAGCTCTTGCTGCTCTTCAAGTAGCCAGGCAACCCCTTTCACAGCCCCACAAACGCTGACGCTGCCTCTTTCGTGAGTCTCCCAAACTCCAGTAAAATCTGCCTGGGCCGGTGAGTAGAGCCAGAGCTCAACTAAGCAACTGCGAACGTCCCGGGATTCCTCCCACCCCAAAGGTGGCAGGACCAAAAGCTCTTGCTGCTCTTCAAGTAGCCAGGCAACCCCATTCACAGCACCACAAACGCTGCTGCTGTCTCTTTGGTGAGCCTCCCAAACTCCAAGACTATCTGCCTGGGCCGCTGAGTAGAGACAGAGCTCAACTAAGCAATTGCGAACGTCCGGGGATTCCTCCCACCCCAAAGGTGGCAGGACCAAAAGCTCTTGCTGCTCTTCAAGTAGCCAGGCAACCCCATTCACAGCCCCACAAACGCTGACGCTGTCTCTTTCATGAGCCTCCCAAAGTCCAATACTATCTGCCTGGGCTGCTGAGCAGAGCCGGAGCCAGGCTCAGCAATTGCGAACGTCCCAGGATTCCTCCCACCCCAAAGGTGGCAGGACCAAAAGCTCTTGCTGCTCTTCAAGTAGCAAGGCAACCCCATTCACAGCCGCACAAACGCTGCCGCTGCCTCTTTCGTGAGCCTCCCAAACTCCAGTAAAATCTGCCTGGGCCGCTGAGCAGAGCCGGAGCCAGGCTCAGCAACTGCGAACGTCCCGGGATTCCTCCCACCCCAAAGGTGGCAGGACCAAAAGCTCTTGCTGCTCTTCAAGTAGCCAGGCAACCCCATTCACAGCCCCACAAACGCTGCTGCTGTCTCTTTTGTGAGCCTCCCAAAGTCCAAGACTATCTGCCTGGGCCGCTGAGTAGAGCCGGAGCCAGGCTCAGCAACTGCGAACGTCCCGGGATTCCTCCCACCCCAAAGGTGGCAGGACCAAAAGCTCTTGCTGCTCTTCAAGTAGCCAGGCAACCCCATTCACAGCCCCACAAACGCTGCCGCTGCCTCTTTCGTGAGCCTCCCAAAGTCCAAGACTATCTGCCTGGGCCGCTGAGTAGAGCCAGAGCTCAACTAAGCAATTGCGAACGTCCCAGGATTCCTCCCGCCCCAAAGGTGGCAGGACCAAAAGCTCTTGCTGCTCTTCAAGTAGCCAGGCAACCCCATTCACAGCCCCACAAACGCTGCCGCTGCCTCTTTCGTGAGCCTCCCAAACTCCAGTAAAATCTGCCTGGGCCGGTGAGTAGAGCAAGAGCTCAACTAAGCAATTGCGAACGTCCCAGGATTCCTCCCACCCCAAAGGTGGCAGGACCAAAAGCTCTTGCTGCTCTTCAAGTAGCCAGGCAACCCCATTCACAGCCCCACAAATGCTGCCGCTGCCTCTTTCGTGAGCCTCCCAAACTCCAAGACTATCTGCCTGGGCCGCTGAGCAGAGCCTGAGCCAGGGTCAGCAATTGCGAACGTCCCGGGATTCCTCCCACCCCAAAGGGGCCAGGACCAAAAGCTCTTGCTGCTCTTCAAGTAGCCAGGCAACCCCATTCACAGCCCCACAAACGCTGCCGCTGCCTCTTTCGTGAGCCTCCCAAAGTCCAAGAATATCTGCCTGGGCCGGTGAGTAGAGCCAGAGCTCAATTAAGCAATTGCGAACGTCCCAGGATTCCTCCCACCCCAAAGGTGGCAGGACCAAAAGCTCTTGCTGCTCTTCAAGTAGCCAGGCAACCCCATTCACAGCCCCACAAATGCTGCCGCTGCCTCTTTTGTGAGCCTCCCAAACTCCAATACTATCTGCCTGGGCCGCTGAGCAGAGCCAGAGCTCAAGTAACCAATTTCAAACGTCCGGGGATTCCTCCCACCCCAAAGGTGGCAGGACCAAGAGCTCTTGCTGCCCTTCCAAGTAGCCAGGCAAGCCCATTCACAGCCCCACAAACGCTGCCGCTGCCTCTTTCGTGAGCCTCCCAAACGCCAAGACTATCTGCCTGGGCCGATGAGTAGAGCCAGAGCTCAACTACGCAATTGAGAACATCCCAGGATTCCTCCCACCCCAAAGGTGGCAGGACCAAAAGCTCTTGCTGCTCTTCAAGTAGCCAGGCAACCCCATTCACAGCCCCACAAACGCTGACGCTGTCTCTTTCGTGAGTCTCCCAAAGTGCAGTACTATCTGCCTGGGCCGCTGAGCAGAGCCGGAGCAAGGCTCAGCAATTACGAACGTCCGGGGATTCCTCCCACCCCAAAGGTGGCAGGACCAAAAGCTCTTGCTGCTCTTCAAGTAGCCAGGCAACCCCATTCACAGCCCCACAAACGCTGACGCTGCCTCTTTCGTGAGTCTCCCAAACTCCAGTAAAATCTGCCTGGGCCGGTGAGTAGAGCCAGAGCTCAACTAAGCAACTGCGAACGTCCCGGGATTCCTCCCACCCCAAAGGTGGCAGGACCAAAAGCTCTTGCTGCTCTTCAAGTAGCCAGGCAACCCCATTCACAGCACCACAAACGCTGCCGCTGTCTCTTTGGTGAGCCTCCCAAACTCCAAGACTATCTGCCTGGGCCGCTGAGTAGAGACAGAGCTCAACTAAGCAATTGCGAACGTCCGGGGATTCCTCCCACCCCAAAGGTGGCAGGACCAAAAGCTCTTGCTGCTCTTCAAGTAGCCAGGCAACCCCATTCACAGCCCCACAAACGCTGACGCTGTCTCTTTCATGAGCCTCCCAAAGTCCAATACTATCTGCCTGGGCTGCTGAGCAGAGCCGGAGCCAGGCTCAGCAATTGCGAACGTCCCAGGATTCCTCCCACCCCAAAGGTGGCAGGACCAAAAGCTCTTGCTGCTCTTCAAGTAGCAAGGCAACCCCATTCACAGCCGCACAAACGCTGCCGCTGCCTCTTTCGTGAGCCTCCCAAACTCCAGTAAAATCTGCCTGGGCCGCTGAGCAGAGCCGGAGCCAGGCTCAGCAACTGCGAACGTCCCGGGATTCCTCCCACCCCAAAGGTGGCAGGACCAAAAGCTCTTGCTGCTCTTCAAGTAGCCAGGCAACCCCATTCACAGCCCCACAAACGCTGACGCTGCCTCTTTCGTGAGCCTCCCAAACTCCAGTAAAATCTGCCTGGGCCGGTGAGTAGAGCCAGAGCTCAACTAAGCAATTGTGAACGTCCCAGGATTCCTCCCGCCCCAAAGGTGGCAGGACCAAAAGCTCTTGCTGCTCTTCAAGTAGCCAGGCAACCCCATTCACAGCCCCACAAACGCTGCCGCTGCCTCTTTTGTGAGCCTCCCAAACTCCAGTAAAATCTGCCTGGGCCGGTGAGTAGAGCCAGAGCTCAACTAAGCAATTGCGAACATCCCAGGATTCCTCCCACCCCAAAGGTGGCAGGACCAAAAGCTCTTGCTGCTCTTCAAGTAGCACGGCAACCCCATTCACAGCCCCACAAACGCTAACGCTGTCTCTTTCGTGAGCCTCCCAAACTCCAGAACTATCTGCCTGGGCCTCTGAGTAGAGCTGGAGCCAGGCTCAGCAATTGCGAACGTCCCGGGATTCCTCCCACCCCAAAGGTGGCAGGACCAAAAGCTCTTGCTGCTCTTCAAGTAGCCAGGCAACCCCATTCACAGCCCCACAAACGCTGCCGCTGCCTCTTTTGTGAGCCTTCCAAAGTCCAGCAAAATCTGCCTGGGCCGCTGAGCAGAGCCGGAGCCAGGGTCAGCAATTGCGAAAGTCCCGGAATTCCTCCCACCCCAAAGGGGCCAGGACCAAAAGCTCTTGCTGCTCTTCAAGTAGCCAGGCAACCCCATTCACAGCCCCACAAACGCTGCCGCTGCCTCTTTCGTGAGCCTCTCAAAGTCCAAGAATATCTGCCTGGGCCGATGAGTAGAGCCAGAGCTCAACTAAGCAATTGCGAACAATCCAGAGATTCCTCCCACCCCAAAGGTGGCAGGACCAAAAGCTCTTGCTGCTCTTCAAGTAGCCAGGCAACCCCATTCACAGCCCCACAAACACTGCCGCTACCTCTTTTGTGAGCCTCCCAAAGTGCAGTAATATCTGCCTGGGCCGGTGAGCAGAGCCGGAGCCAGGCTCAGCAACTGCGAACGTCCCGGGATTCCTCCCACCGCAAAGGTGGCAGGACCAAAAGCTCTTGCTGCTCTTCAAGTAGCCAGGCAACCCCTTTCACAGCCCCACAAACGCTGACGCTGCCTCTTTCGTGAGTCTCCCAAACCCCAGTAAAATATGCCTGGGCCGGTGAGTAGAGCCAGAGCTCAACTAAGCAATTTCAAACGTCCCGGGATTCCTCCCACCCCAAAGGTGGCAGGACTAAAAGCTCTTGCTGCTCTTCAAGTAGCCAGGCAACCCCATTCATATTCCCCCAAACGCTGCCGCTGTCTCTTTCATGAGCCTCCCAAAGTCCAATAGTATTTACTCAGGCTACTGAGTAGATCTGGAGCCAGGCTCAGCAATTGCGAACATCCCGGGATTCCTCCCACCCCAAAGGTGGCAGGACCAAAAGCTCTTGCTGCTCTTCAAGTAGCCAGGCAACCCCATTCACAGCCCCACAAACGCTGCCGCTGTCTCTTTCGTGAGCCTCCCAAAGTCCAAGACTATCTGCCTGGACTGCTGAGCAGAGCCTGAGCCAGGCTCAGCAATTGCGAACGTCCCGGGATTCCTCCCACCCCAAAGGGGCCAGGACCAAAAGCTCTTGCTGCTCTTCAAGTAGCCAGGCAACCCCATTCACAGCCCCACAAACGCTGCCGCTGCCTCTTTCGTGAGCCTTCCAAAGTCCAGCAAAATCTGCCTAGGCCGCTGAGTACAGCAGGAGCCAGGGTCAGCAACTGCGAATGTCCCGGGATTACTCCCACCCCAAAGGTTGCAGGACTAAAAGCTCTTGCTGCTCTTCAAGTCGGCAGGCAACCCCATTCATATTCCCCCAAACGCTGCAGCTGCCTCTTTCATGAGCCTCCCAAAGTCCAATAGTATCTACCCAGGCTACTGAACAGAGCCGGAGCCAGGCTCAGAGATTGCGAACATCCCGGGATTCCTCCCACCCGAAAGGTGGCAGGACCAAAAGCTCTTGCTGCTCTTCAAGTAGCCAGGCAACCCCATTCACAGCCCCACAAACGCTGCCGCTGTCTCTTTCGTGAGCCTCCCAAACTCCAAGACTATCTGCCTGGGCCGCTGAGCAGAGCCTGAGCCAGGGTCAGCAATTGCGAACGTCCCGGGATTCCTCCCACCCCAAAGGTGGCAGGACCAAAAGCTCTTGCTGCTCTTCAAGTAGCCAGGCAACCCCATTCACAGCCCCACAAACACTGCCGCTGCCTCTTTCGTGAGCCTCCCAAAGTCCAATAATATCTGCCTGGGCCGGTGAGTAGAGCCAGAGCTCAACTAAGCAATTGCGAACATCCCAGGATTCCTCCCACCCCAAAGGTGGCAGGACCAAAAGCTCTTGCTGCTCTTCAAGTAGCCAGGCAACCCCATTCACAGCCCCACAAACGCTGCCGCTGCCTCTTTCGTGAGCCTCCCAAACTCCAGGACTATCTGCCTGGGCCGCTGTGTAGAGCCAGAGCTCAACTAAGCAATTGCGAACGTCCCAGGATTCCTCCCGCCCCAAAGGTGGCAGGACCAAAAGCTCTTGCTGCTCTTCAAGTAGCCAGGCAACCCCATTCACAGCCCCACAAACGCTGACGCTGTCTCTTTCGTGAGCCTCCCAAAATCCAAGACTATCTGCCTGGGCTGCTGAGCAGAGCCGGAGCCAGGCTCAGCAATTGCGAACGTCCGGGGATTCCTCCCACCCCAAAGGGGCCAGGACCAAAAGCTCTTGCTGCTCTTCAAGTAGCCAGGCAACCCCATTCACAGCCCCACAAACGCTGCCGCTGCCTCTTTCGTGAGCCTCCCAAATTCCAGTACAATCTGCCTGGGCCGCTGAGTAGAGCCAGAGCTCAACTAAGCAATTGCGAACATCCCAGGATTCCTCCCACCCCAAAGGTGGCAGGACCAAAAGCTCTTGCTGCTCTTCAAGTAGCCAGGCAACCCCATTCACAGCCCCACAAACGCTGCCGCTGTCTCTTTCGTGAGCCTCCCAAACTCCAATACTATCTGGCTAGGACGCTGAGTACAGCCGGAGCCAGGTTAAGCAATTGCGAACATCCGGGGATTCCTCCCACCCCAAAGGTGGCAGGACCAAAAGCTCTTGCTGCTCTTCAAGTAGCCAGGCAACCCCATTCACAGCCCCACAAACGCTGACGCTGCCTCTTTCGTGAGCCTCCCAAACTCCTATACTATCTGGCTGGGACGCTGAGTATAGCCGGAGCCAGGCTCAGCAATTGCGAACGTCCCGGGATTCCTCCCACCCCAAAGGTGGCAGGACTAAAAGCTCTTGCTGCTCTACAAGTAGGCAGGCAACCCCATTCATATTCCCCCAAACGCTGCCGCTGTCTCTTTCATGAGCCTCCCAAAGTCCAATAGTATCTACCCAGGCTACTGAGTAGATCTGGAGCCAGGCTCAGCAATTGCGAACATCCCGGGATTCCTCCCACCCCAAAGGTGGCAGGACCAAAAGCTCTTGCTGCTCTTCAAGTAGCCAGGCAACCCCATTCACAGCCCCATAAACGCTGACGCTGCCTCTTTTGTGAGCCTCCCAAAGTCCAGCAAAATCTGCCTGGGCCGCTGAGTACAGCCGGAGCCAGGGTCAGCAACTGCGGACGTCCCGGCATTCCTCCCACCCCAAAGGTGCAGGACCAAAAGCTCTTGCTGCTCTTCAAGTAGCCAGGCAACCCCATTCACAGCCCCACAAACGCTGCTGCTGCCTCTTTCGTGAGTCTCCCAAATTCCAGTAAAATATGCCTGGGCCGATGAGTAGAGCCAGAGCTCAACTAAGCAATTTCAAACGTCCCGGGATTCCTCCCACCCCAAAGGTGGCAGGACCAAAAGCTCTTGCTGCTCTTCAAGTAGCCAGGCAAACCCATTCACAGCCCCACAAACGCTGCTGCTGCCTCTTTCGTGAGTCTCCCAAATTCCAGTAAAATATGCCTGGGCCGATGAGTAGAGCCAGAGCTCAACTAAGCAATTTCAAACGTCCCGGGATTCCTCCCACCCCAAAGGTGGCAGGACCAAAAGCTCTTGCTGCTCTTCAAGTAGCCAGGCAACCCCATTCACAGCCCCACAAACGCTGACGCTGTCTCTTTCATGAGCCTCCCAAAGTCCAATACTATCTGCCTGGGCTGCTGAGCAGAGCCGGAGCCAGGCTCAGCAATTGCGAACGTCCCAGGATTCCTCCCACCCCAAAGGTGGCAGGACCAAAAGCTCTTGCTGCTCTTCAAGTAGCAAGGCAACCCCATTCACAGCCGCACAAACGCTGCCGCTGCCTCTTTCGTGAGCCTCCCAAACTCCAGTAAAATCTGCCTGGGCCGCTGAGCAGAGCCGGAGCCAGGCTCAGCAACTGCGAACGTCCCGGGATTCCTCCCACCCCAAAGGTGGCAGGACCAAAAGCTCTTGCTGCTCTTCAAGTAGCCAGGCAACCCCATTCACAGCCCCACAAACGCTGCTGCTGTCTCTTTTGTGAGCCTCCCAAAGTCCAAGACTATCTGCCTGGGCCGCTGAGTAGAGCCGGAGCCAGGCTCAGCAACTGCGAACGTCCCGGGATTCCTCCCACCCCAAAGGTGGCAGGACCAAAAGCTCTTGCTGCTCTTCAAGTAGCCAGGCAACCCCATTCACAGCCCCACAAACGCTGCCGCTGCCTCTTTCGTGAGCCTCCCAAAGTCCAAGACTATCTGCCTGGGCCGCTGAGTAGAGCCAGAGCTCAACTAAGCAATTGCGAACGTCCCAGGATTCCTCCCGCCCCAAAGGTGGCAGGACCAAAAGCTCTTGCTGCTCTTCAAGTAGCCAGGCAACCCCATTCACAGCCCCACAAACGCTGCCGCTGCCTCTTTCGTGAGCCTCCCAAACTCCAGTAAAATCTGCCTGGGCCGGTGAGTAGAGCAAGAGCTCAACTAAGCAATTGCGAACGTCCAGGATTCCTCCCACCCCAAAGGTGGCAGGACCAAAAGCTCTTGCTGCTCTTCCAAGTAGCCAGGCAACCCCATTCACAGCCCCACAAATGCTGCCGCTGCCTCTTCGTGAGCCTCCCAAACTCCAAGACTATCTGCCTGGGCCGCTGAGCAGAGCCTGAGCCAGGGTCAGCAATTGCGAACGTCCCGGGATTCCTCCCACCCCAAAGGGGCCAGGACCAAAAGCTCTTGCTGCTCTTCAAGTAGCCAGGCAAACCCCATTCACAGCCCCACAAACGCTGCCGCTGCCTCTTTCGTGAGCCTCCCAAAAGTCCAAGAATATCTGCCTGGGCCGGGTGAGTAGAGCCAGAGCTCAATTAAGCAATTGCGAACGTCCAGGATTCCTCCCACCCCAAAGGTGGCAGGACCAAAAGCTCTTGCTGCACTTCAAGTAGCCAGGCAACCCCATTCACAGCCCCACAAATGCTGCCGCTGCCTCTTTTTGTGAGCCTCCCAAACTCCAATACTATCTGCCTGGGCCGCTGAGCAGAGCCAGAGCTCAAGTAACCAATTTCAAACGTCCGGGGATTCCTCCCACCCCAAAGGTGGCAGGACCAAGAGCTCTTGCTGCCCTTCCAAGTAGCCAGGCAAGCCCATCACAGCCCCACAAACGCTGCCGCTGCCTCTTTCGTGAGCCTCCCAAACGCCAAGACTATCTGCCTGGGCCGATGAGTAGAGCCAAGAGCTCAACTACGCAATTGAGAACATCCCGGGATTCCTCCCACCCCCAAAGGGGCAGGACCAAAAGCTCTTGCTGCTCTTCAAGTAGCCAGGCAACCCCATTCACAGCCCCAGCAAACGCTGGACGCTGTCTCTTTCGTGAGTCTCCCAAAGTGCAGTACTATCTGCCTGGGCCGCCTGAGCAGAGCCGGAGCAAGGCTCAGCAATTACGAACGTCCGGGGATTCCTCCCACCCCAAAGGTGGCAGGACCAAAAGCTCTTGCTGCTCTTCAAGTAGCCAGGCAACCCCATTCACAGCCCCACAAACGCTGACGCTGCCTCTTTCGTGAGTCTCCCAAACTCAGTAAAATCTGCCTGGGCCGGTGAGTAGAGCCAGAGCTCAACTAAGCAACTGCGAACGTCCCGGGATTCCTCCCACCCCAAAGGTGGCAGGACCAAAGCTCTTGCTGCTCTTCAAGTAGCCAGGCAACCCCATTCACAGCACCACAAACGCTGCCGCTGTCTCTTTGGTGAGCCTCCCAAACTCCAAGACTATCTGCCTGGGCCGCTGAGTAGAGACAGAGCTCAACTAAGCAATTGCGAACGTCCGGGGATTCCTCCCACCCCAAAGGTGGCAGGACCAAAAGCTCTTGCTGCTCTTCAAGTAGCCAGGCAACCCATTCACAGCCCCACAAACGCTGACGCTGTCTCTTTCATGAGCCTCCCAAAGTCCAATACTATCTGCCTGGGCTGCTGAGCAGAGCCGGAGCCAGGCTCAGCAATTGCGAACGTCCAGGATTCCTCCCACCCCAAAGGTGGCAGGACCAAAAGCTCTTGCTGCTCTTCAAGTAGCAAGGCAACCCCATTCACAGCCGCACAAACGCTGCCGCTGCCTCTTTCGTGAGCCTCCCAAACTCCAGTAAAATCTGCCTGGGCCGCTGAGCAGAGCCGGAGCCAGGCTCAGCAACTGCGAACGTCCCGGGATTCCTCCCACCCCAAAGGTGGCAGGACCAAAAGCTCTTGCTGCTCTTCAAGTAGCCAGGCAACCCCATTCACAGCCCACAAACGCTGACGCTGCCTCTTTCGTGAGCCTCCCAAACTCCAGTAAAATCTGCCTGGGCCGGTGAGTAGAGCCAGAGCTCAACTAAGCAATTGTGAACGTCCCAGGATTCCTCCCGCCCCAAAGGTGGCAGGACCAAAAGCTCTTGCTGCTCTTCAAGTAGCCAGGCAACCCCATTCACAGCCCCACAAACGCTGCCGCTGCCTCTTTTGTGAGCCTCCCAAACTCCAGTAAAATCTGCCTGGGCCGGTGAGTAGAGCCAGAGCTCAACTAAGCAATTGCGAACATCCAGGATTCCTCCCACCCCAAAGGTGGCAGGACCAAAAGCTCTTGCTGCTCTTCAAGTAGCACTGGCAACCCCATTCACAGCCCCACAAACGCTAACGCTGTCTCTTTCGTGAGCCTCCCAAACTCCGAACTATCTGCCTGGGCCTCTGAGTAGAGCTGGAGCCAGGCTCAGCAATTGCGAACGTCCCGGGATTCCTCCCACCCCAAAGGTGGCAGGACCAAAAGCTCTTGCTGCTCTTCAAGTAGCCAGGCAACCCCATTCACAGCCCCCACAAACGCTGCCGCTGCTCTTTTGTGAGCCTTCCAAAGTCCAGCAAAATCTGCCTGGGCCGCTGAGCAGAGCCGGAGCCAGGTTAAGCAATTGCGAACATCCGGGGATTCCTCCCACCCCAAAGGGGCCAGGACCAAAAGCTCTTGCTGCTCTTCAAGTAGCCAGGCAACCCCATTCACAGCCCCACAAACGCTGCCGGCTGCCTCTTTCGTGAGCCTCTCAAAGTCCAAGAATATCTGCCTGGGCCGATGAGTAGAGCCAGAGCTCAACTAAGCAATTGCGAACAATCCAGAGATTCCTCCCACCCCAAAGGTGGCAGGACCAAAAGCTCTTGCTGCTCTTCAAGTAGCCAGGCAACCCCATTCACAGCCCCACAAACACTGGCCGCTACCTCTTTTGTGAGCCTCCCAAAGTGCAGTAATATCTGCCTGGGCCGGTGAGCAGAGCCGGAGCCAGGCTCAGCAACTGCGAACGTCCCGGGATTCCTCCCACCGCAAAGGTGGCAGGACCAAAGCTCTTTGCTGCTCTTCAAGTAGCCAGGCAACCCTTTCACAGCCCCACAAACGCTGACGCTGCCTCTTTCGTGAGTCTCCCAAACCCCAGTAAAATATGCCTGGGCCGTTGAGTAGAGCCAGAGCTCAACTAAGCAATTTCAAACGTCCCGGGATTCCTCCCACCCCAAAGGTGGCAGGACTAAAAGCTCTTGCTGCTCTTCAAGTAGCCAGGCAACCCCATTCATATTCCCCCAAACGCTGCCGCTGTCTCTTTCATGAGCCTCCAAAGTCCAATAGTATTTACTCAGGCTACTGAGTAGATCTGGAGCCAGGCTCAGCAATTGCGAACATCCCGGATTCCTCCCAC